>JAJIBD010011965.1:0-18938 GCA_021461705.1 Cryptotis parvus
GGGTTCAGCAGGGTGATACCTGCCACGCCCGACGATGGCATCACCCACGTAGCAACATGCTATGAGGGGATTTGAGCAGGTCTCATATCCCTGGGAACGGGAGGTTCGTGGCCCATGGGTCTATGCCTCCGGCAGCCCCCTGTTATTGTTGGCGTTTTTGGCATGCAGTCCCTCTGCTTCCCAGCTTGAAGTTTTTTCAAATCCTCTGCCTATTTGTTATGATTTTGATTGGTAGTATAATTTTTAGTATATTGAGAATTAATTTATATAGTTTTAATAATCATTAGTATAGAAGCTTATTAATAAGGCCAGATATTTAATAGAAATTAGTAAAGCAGTCACATGCTATAATTGAAACAATAGATTAGTACACATTATAGTTTTACAGTATAAAGTTTAATAGTTACAAATCCAATTATTTGCAGGAGGCATTGTGACAATTTAACCCCCTACACAAAGATAGGGAAAGCACATACATTCATGGTTACCAGCTACACAATACACAAAACCTTGGATATGATGTATGATTGTCTAATAAAGTCAGAGTGACCTCTGGACCTGTGAAGCCTGTGGTTCTTGGGGTGAAACATAAAACAAAGAAACCTTTGTTTAAAACTTAACCAAATGGCTTAAGTAGTTGCGGTATCATATAATTCATTTTTGTTTCATTATGTCATGTATTAATTTTTTGTTTCATTGTGTATGCCCTGCCAAGCATGCATTCACTTTCTGTTTCATCGTGTATAAACCCTATGAAGCCCTCAGTAAAATTGCAGCAGCATTCAACCTCTCTTGCGTTGGTGTCTGTCTGTCCATCGCCAACTCTCTGCTTTCCTGAATAACCTCACCCCAGCGTCCCTCTGCTTGGCAGTCCTGACCGAGCCAGTCTGCGGCAGATACCATTTCACCAAAACTCTTCAGCACCACCCGCCAGAACATCATGTGACAATTAGAATGGGAAGGAATGGGAGTGAAGACAGATGGTCAGCAACTACACCACCTCCGCTTTGCTGATAACATTGTTCTAATAACGCCAAACATTAGCCAAGTGGCACAAATGCTGGCTGACTTCGACCGAGAATGTGGAAAGATAGGTCTACAGCTGAATCTCAACAAAAGTATGTTCATGAAAAATGAATTAGTTTCAGAGGCCC
The DNA here is from genome assembly GCA_021461705.1 of Cryptotis parvus. Lineage (NCBI taxonomy): Eukaryota > Metazoa > Chordata > Mammalia > Eulipotyphla > Soricidae > Cryptotis > Cryptotis parvus. The sequence goes on from JAJIBD010011965.1 coordinate 1,155, forward strand.
CATTCACTCAATGGAACAAACATCTCAGAATGCAGCAGTTATGTGTACCTAGGTCAAGAAGTCAACATGATGAATGACCTAAAACCTGAGCTGCCAGGAGGAAGAGAGTTGCATGTAATGCCTTCAAAAGCATTGAAGAAATAGATAAAAGGACAAAGAACCTTTGGCTCTGGGCACAACTCTTCGACTACCCCATTTTCCCTGCATTAACATATACCACAGAGACCTGGGCCCTGCGAAAGCAGGATGAGAACACTATTCAGGTCTCCCAAAGAAGAATCGAAAGATCTATGCTTGGAATATCACACCTCACTCAAGTGATAGAAGGAATCCAGAGTTCCGACCTCCATCGCCATTCCAGAGTCAGGGACGCTGTCTTGTTTGCCAAGGCATCGAAAATCAGATGGGCTGGACATGTAATGCAATTTGGAGATGACAGCTGGACTAGAGCCGTTACTGACTGGACCCCAGGTGACATCAAAAGATCACGTGGCTGCCCACCTACAAAATGGTCAGACTTCTTCATCAATACCCTGAATGAACGGTTTGAGGCTCTTCGTATTCCTGAAGCAAGCAGAATCCATTGGGCTACACTGGCACATGATAGGGTCAAATGGAAATGTTACTGGTGCTTCCTCGAGCAAATTGATGAATAACGGGATGTCAAGTCATCAAGTGAAACAATTGGATCAAAGAGTAAATCACTGAAGAATACAAGGATTCTTTTAAACTAATGAAATGAAAACACATGCAACCATAATCTATGGGTTACAGAAAAATCTGCATTAAGGAGGGAAATTCATAACAATGAGGCCAACATTAAGAAAGAATGAAGGCAAAAACCTAAACACACATCTCAAAAATATGAAGAGAAGGAACAACAAACAAATCCAAAAAAGTAGCAGAAGGATGGAAATCATAAAAGTTAGCGCAGAAATCAACTAAAGAATATCAAGAAATACGAATGGCCGAAAGGCATATGAAAAAATGCTCATATCACTAATCATCAGAGAGATGCATATCAAAACAACAATGAGATATCACCTCACACTACAGAGACTGTCCCATATCCAAAAGGGTAAAACAACAAGTGCTGGCGTGGATATGGGGGAAAGGGAACTCTCATACATTGTTGGTGGGAATGTTTACTTGTACAACCTTTCTGGAAAACAATATGGACATTCCTCCAAAGACTAGAAATTGAGCTCCCTTTGACCCAGCCATACCACTCCTGGGAATATACCCTGGGAAGCCAAAAACACACAGTGGAAACACAATCCGCACTTTTATTTTCATAGCAGTGCTATTCACAATAGCCAGAACCTGGAAACAACCAGTATGCCTGAGAACTGATGACTGGATAAAGAAACTTTGGTACATCTACACAATGGAACACTATGAAGCTGTTAGGAAAAATGAAGTTATGAAATTTGCCTATAAATGGATGGACATGGAAAGGATCATGTTGAATGAAATTAGTCAGAAGGAAAGAGAGAGATATAGAATGACTTTATTTACATGACATAAATATATATATATATATATACACATATTATGACACCAAAATCCAATGTGAGGCAAAATGTGGATCAGGAGGTCTTACCAAAAGTGGAAATTAGCGCAAACGTGTGGGAGTCAGAGGTTAAGATAGAGAAGGAACATGTGAATAGATGTCGAAAGGGTTAATATCAACCTAGAACTGAGCATTAAATACAGGCAAAAAAATGCACGTGATGGCCTCTAAGTGTATGTATTGCAACCCACAATGTGTAAGAGAAGGAGAAGAGAGAGAGGGAGAAAAGAGACAAAGAACCTACCATTTAGGCAGGCTATGGGAGGGGGAGGGAATTGGGGACATTGGTGGTGGGAAATAGGCACTGGTGGAGGGCGGGGTGCTGGAACACTATGTGACCGAAACCTCCAAACATGAACAACATTGTAACTGTATATCTCACAGTGGTATAAATAAAATATTTAATTAAAAAACGAAAATCAAGAAATAAAGTCAAAGAATTATTGAAACCAGGAGTTGACTCTTTGGAAAAAAAAAAAAGATAAAGAAACATTTAGTTAGACCCAAGTGGGAAAAAGAGAAAATGTTCAAATAAATTGAATCAGAGTTGAAAAGAGGAGAAATTATAATGGATCTTTCAGAATTTCTAAAAATAATGAGAAGCTGTTATGAATGTCATGCTCTTAAACTGGCTAACCTAGAAGAATAGAATAGATTCAAAGGGTCATAAAATCTCCCTAAAATGAAAGAGGAGGAAGTAGCAAGCCTAACCAGGTCAATCACAAGGAAGGAAATCGAAATAAAATTCAGAATTTCTCCAAAAACAAAATACCAATCCAGCTGGGTTCATTGGTGAGTTCTATCAATGATTTAAATCCTTAAGTTCTTTTAAGTCTTTTAAGTTCTTTTAAGTTCTTTTAAGAACTCCTTAAGTTCTTTTAAGTTCTTTTAAGAACTCCTTCACGATCACGATCTTCCCGTTAATCATCTATTTGCTAGAGCGGGCACCAGTAAAATCTCCATATGTCCTGTCTCATGCCAGTAGAGCAAAGGGCATCGGCTTGCTACAGGAACATAAAGAGCCTCAAACCATTATATTAGGTCATGGGAATGACCTAATATAATTGTTACTGGCATTTTGGCATGTCAAATACAACATGAGCAGCTTGCTAGGCTTGCCGCGGGAGGCATATTCTTTAAACACCTCCAAATAAAGCATTTATTGATGAACGGACTGTGATGGGCTGGTCGGCTGGGTGGAGTTCTGAAGAGAGGGAAGTCCGGATGTGGAAAATGGCGGAGCCCGTGGAGTGGGTGGGGGGTCGTCTGGCTTGTTGTGAGGTTCTGCCGGGGTGGTGGGCCAAGGCTAGAACCCACCATGCCTCCCGACTGCCTCATGAACGGCTGGGCACAGGGAGAGCAAGGAACCGCTCTGCCCCATGTCTAAGAGTCTCTGGACCAGCATACCTGGGCCGGATTGAGGAAGAAACTGCAGCAGGGTGGGTGTCGATGATCCGGACTGTGATGGGCTGGTCGGCTGGGTGGAGTTCTGGGCCGGATTGAGGAAGAAACTGCGGCAGGGTGGGTGTCGATGATCCAGACTGTGATGCGCTGGTCGGCTGGGTGGAGTTCTGAAGAGAGGGAAGTCCGGATGTGGAAAATGGCGGTGCCCGTGGAGTGGGTGGGGGGGGGTCGTCTGGCTTGTTGTGAGGTTCTGCCGGGGTGGTGGGCCAAGGCTAGAACCCACCATGCCTCCCGACTGCCTCATGAACGGCTGGGCACAGGGAGAGCAAGGAACCGCTCTGCCCCATGTCTAAGAGTCTCCTTAAGTTTTTTAAGTTCTTTTAAGTTCCCTTAAGTTCTTTTAAATACCTCTGATGTATTTGATATGCAAAAACCAGCAACAATTTTAGACCTCATTCTCATGACTTGAATGAATGATTTGAGGCTCTTCATGTTCCTGTAGTGAGCAGATGCTCTTGGGCTACACTAGCACGTGACAGGACATATGGAGATGTTACTGGTGCCTGCTTGAGCAAATCGATGAACAACAGGAAGACAAATAAAGTGAAAAGTCAAGTTCTTTCTTTTACTGCTTTTACTCCTTCCAAAATATCAGACACAGAAATCCTTCCTAACACCTGTGAAACTCACATTACACTAATACCCAAAAGCATATTGACAATTCTAGAAAAGAAATTTCAGTCTTCTTAATAAAATCATTAACAATATCTTAGTTAACTGAATCAAATAGCATATAAAAATCATACACCCTGATCAGATGGATCCATTTCAAAGATGAAAAGATGGTTCAACATATGCAAATTAATAAAATAATAGAGTATATTAATAAAAAAGATAAAATTAATTTGATCACTTCAATTGATGTAAGGCAAGCCTTTAACAAGATCCAACATCCATTCATGATAGCTACCTTCCACGAAATATAGCTGGAAGTAAATTTCCTCAAGATAATTGCAGTCATCTACAATCAGCCCACATCCAATATGATCCTTAATAATAAAAACTAAAATAATTCCCTCAGAGATCAGGTAGAATATCATAGGTACAAGATCAGGATGTGTACTCTCTCTACTTTTGTTCAGCATAGTACTAGAAGTCCTGGCAACAGCAATTGAAAAGAAAAACAAATCAAGAGATCCAAGTCAGATGAGAACTCAAATGAACACTATTTGAAGATGACTTTATACTATAAATATCAGACCCTAAAGATTCCACAAAAAGGTTCCTAGAAACATTAAATCAATATAGCAAAATGGCCAGCTACAAAATCAATACATAAAAATCAGTCACATTCTGGTATGCAAAGAACGAGGCAGCAGAGGAGTAACTGATGAAGAAATCCATCTCACTTAAAACCGTACCAAAACCCCGGGAACCAGTATGCAGAGCTGCGCAAGCTGCTGGGGAGACTGGAGCCCGGTTCGCCGAGCCCAGCTGACGATGGGATCCCGAGGAGGGCAGATGGGTTTTGGGTGTTGGCCCATCGCCTCTGAGGGGTCCCGGAAGCAGCCGGATGAAACTCGCCCATCACACTAGCCACCATCTTCGCTGTCCAGACGCTGAGAAAATGCCTCACGACCAGATCAACAGAGCAAGACCAGTTCGAGCCCAGGTAGGCGGCTCCCAGAAGCGGGAATCACTGGGAATTCGCCAGATGGAGTCAGGGTTAAGCCACTCCCCCCACTCCATTTTGTCGAGTCTGGTGGACCCGCCCAGGAGCCGCCCGGGAACCAGTATGCAGAGCTGCGCAAGCGGCTGGGGAGACTGGAGCCCGGCTCGCGCCGAGCCCAGCTGATGATGGGATCCCGAGGAGGGCAGATGGGTTTTGGGTGTTGGCCCATCGCCTCTGGGGGGTCCTGGAAGCAGCCGGATGAAACTCGCCCATCACACTAGCCACCATCTTCGCTGTCCGGACGCTGAGAAACTGACCCACGACCAGATCAACAGAGCAAGACCAGTTCGAGCCCAGGTAGGCGGCTCCCAGAAGCGGGAATCACTGGGAATTCGCCAGATGGAGTCAGGGGTTAAGCCACTCCCCCTCCATTTTGTCGAAGTCTGGTGGACCCGCCCAGGAGCCGCCCCGGGGAACCAGTATGCAGAGCTGCGCAAGCGGCTGGGGAGACTGGAGCCCGGCTCGCGCCGAGCCCAGCTGACGATGGGATCCCGAGGAGGGCAGATGGGTTTTGGGTGTTGGCCCATCGCCTCTGAGGGGTCCCGGAAGCAGCCGGATGAAACTCGCCCATCACACTAGCCACCATCTTCGCTGTCCAGACGCTGAGAAAATGCCTCACGACCAGATCAACAGAGCAAGACCAGTTCGAGCCCAGGTAGGCGGCTCCCAGAAGCGGGAATCACTGGGAATTCGCCAGATGGAGTCAGGGTTAAGCCACTCCCCACTCCATTTTGTCGAGTCTGGTGGACCCGCCCAGGAGCCGCCCGGGAACCAGTATGCAGAGCTGCGCAAGCGGCTGGGGGAGACTGGAGCCGGCTCGCGCCGAGCCCAGCTGACGATGGGATCCCGAGGAGGGCAGATGGGTTTTGGGTGTTGGCCCATCGCCTCTTGGGGGTCCCGGAAGCAGCCGGATGAAACTCGCCCATCACACTAGCCACCATCTTCGCTGTCCAGACGCTGAGAAACTGACCCACGACCAGATCAACTGAGCAAAACCAGTTCGAGCCCAGATCGCGCGGCCACTTGCGGCCGCTCGGTCCACTAAAATAGTGAAACAGTAATGTCTTTTAATGCACTGTATTCCACGAAGAGCAGGAAAGTTTATCGGGAAGGAGATATAAAGACGAAAGAAATGACATACAGAATCTGCCAAGTAGTTGAGGTGCGGGAGGGGGGAGGGAGGTGGGGACATTGGTGATGGTAGATGGGTTTGGGTGGAGGGATGGGTGTTGGAACACTGTAGATCCAAAACTCTACATGAGCATCTTTCAATTGTATGTCTAAAATGGTGTAATAATATTTGGGGGAAAATAATAAAATTAAATTAAAAAAAAATAATAATAAAAAAAAAGAAAGTCTAAAAAAAAAAAAAAACGTACCAAAACCATCAAGTATCTAGGAATCATATAACAAAAGATGTGGGAGATCTAAGCCATGGTAAATTTAAATCACCCAGGAAAAATATAGAAGAACTTAGGAAATGGAAAAATATTCCATGCTCATAGATTGGATGAATCGATATTATTAAAATAACTATTCTACTTAAGCTATTATATAGCTTCAGTGCAATCCCCAACCAAACTCCAATGACATTCTTTCAGGATCTAGAAAAATCAATAATAAAATCTATATGGAATTAGAAAAAAACCCACAAGTATCCAAAGCCATACCTAAAAATAAGAAAGTGGGAGATATTTAATTACCTAATTTGGAACTATATTATTTCATAAAGATATAGTGATTAGAACTACAGGATACTGGAATAAGGATAGGTCCTCTGATAAGTGGGTCAGAATCAAATACTCAGTGACAAAGTCCTGTATATAAGGAAAGTTAAGTTTTGATAAGGGAACTGATAACAGGAAATGGAGTAGAAGAGATAGCCTGATCAACAATGGTGCTGGGAGAACTGGATAACTACATGTAAGTATTAAAACAGATCTGTAAGTTAAACTTGTCACAAAAGTCAATTCAAAGTGAATCAAAGACCTTGATATCCAACCCCAAACTATAAAGTACATTGAGGAAAATATGGGCATTGTGTCAAGATTTGGAGCACAAAATGTCTACAATGATTTGTCTAGCAAAGCAACACAATAAAAACAAGCAAATGTAATGTAATAATATTAAAGTATTAAAAATTTTCTGTATAGTAAAAGAAACATAAGCTAAAAGTAAAAGACAGAGAACTAAATGGGAAAAATTCGTGTTAAACATATCAGATAAAGATTTGATAGCCAGAATATATAAAGCACTCTAAGGTCAACAAAAATATTCAAATACCCTATAAAAATTAGGAAGAGGAAATGAATAGATGCTTCTCAGTGGAAGACAGGAGGATTGCCAGTAGGCACATGAAAATGTTCACCATCAATTATCATCAGAGAAATCTAAATCAAGAAGTCAATGAGATATCATTTCAGAGCAGTGAGAGGTGCATCTATCAAAAATAGTAGTAACAATCTGTGTTGGCTAGGATGTGGTGGAAAAGGAACTTTAATCCACTGCTGGTGGGAATGTTGTCTTGTAAAACCCCTAGAGAAAACAGTATGTAGAGTTCTCAGTAAACTTAGAATTGAACTGCCGTATGACCCAGCAATACAACTTTGGGCAACAGGACATGAAACCATTCTCTCAAGAGGACATAGGCACACCATTATTCATTGCTGCAATCTGTACAATAAATAAGAGGTGAGATCAACCATCTAAGTGTCCAAAGGCAGATGAAAATGGACTATGATGTGGCTTATATACAAAATGGAATACTATGTGGCTGCAAGGAATGATAAAATCATGCAATTTGCTGCAACCTGATTGGAATGGAAGTTATGTTGAGTGAAGTAAACCAGAAGAAGACAGACAGACACAGGATAATCTCACTTATCTGTGATATATAGAATACTTGGTGAGGAAACGTACTGTAATAAATAGGGATGCCTATGTCATCTTTGACACCAGTGTTTAAAGAGGAGGACAGAGAAGGACAGAAATCAAGGGGGAGAAATAATAACGGAAATAATGGTTGAACAGATGAATGGGCATCAGGACTTCAGTTATACTGGTGATGTTGCCATATATCACCATAGTTATATGGCCTTTTAACCAAAACAAAGAATAAGAAACACTGAGAATATGACATCTAAGTCATGTTACATACTGGTACATACTGGAACTCTAAAATGTACCTGTCAGGTTAACAGGTGCAAGATGGAGCATGGGTTGGGGATAGGGAGGGAGTATGGTAACACTGGTAGAGGGAAGCCAACCCTGCTGGTGGGATTGTTGTTGAAATATTATATGCCTAAAACTCAACTATAAATGATGTAAATCACTGTTCTTTAATGAAACAAAAAATATTTAAAAAATAAAAAGTAAGTGATTTCTGTTGTGTAACCTTTCTTGTATAGACATGGAGTAGTTAATGACAGGGGAAATTAAAAGGCATGAGAATAAGTTGATTTAATTTACCCTATGAATAACAGAGAATTATAATCCCATGAGTATCAATTACATCAGAAAAGGGAGTGGAAAAATAAAATTCATCAAGGCAGGATGGTATTTTTTGAGAGGTGGAATAATTTGAGTTTGGATAAACTGATAAGGGTGAACAAAGTTATTAGAGCTATTGTCATTTTCGATTCCAAGGCATAGAAAATCAGATGGGCTGGACATGTAATATGATTTGGAGACAACCAGTGGACTAGGGCCATTACTGACTGGATCCCACTGGATGTCAAAAGATCACGTGGCGGCCCACCTACAAGATGGCCAGACTTCTCTGTCAAGACCTGAACGAACGGTTTGAGGCTCTTTGTATTCCTGAATCAACCATTCAATGTATGCCATTGGGCTACACTGGCACGTGATAGGGTCAAATGGAAATATTACTGGCACCCGCTTGAGCAAATCAACGAATTCCAGGATGTCAAGTGTCAAGTGATCAAGTGATCAAGTGATTGTCTTTTTTATATGAACTGAGAAAGGCAAGTAAAACATTTTTATAAGAATTTATTAAGAATTACTTGGAAAATTATTCATTGTTGCAGGACTCCTCTAAGAGCCTCTGCATCTGCCCTGGATTGCCTCATGCAGGTCATTTCGTAGATAAGGGGTAGTCTAAATGTGGCAGTTTATCTGACCATGTATTCTATACTGGCTGGTATAAATATTCTCTCATGCTACCACAATCTTCGTGGGACTAGCTAGATCCAGCATATTTGCCTGGCCACGTTGGATCACTAAGTAATTAGACCAGAGAGAAATGCTGTTTGCCTCCAAGCAAGCAAGCATGGCTCCCTGATAACTCAAAGGCAACTAAAATACAAAACTACCATGAAGTAGAGGAGACTCTTGTGAAGGCTTGGAGAAATATTTAACTGGCATTAGTATAGTCTTTGGTACAGAGACATGCCATCTCAGAAACCCCTTCTCTACCCTATAAAGGCATTTCCAGGCAGATCTTAGCTCAAGACATTAGGTGAGGTGCTGGGAGAAATTATCTGAGAGCATTTGACCCTCCCTGCCAGGGGAAGTTACGTTTAGCTTATGGCTCCTCCCAGCTCTGCTATGAGACTTTGAATTAGCTCTGGGTCCTTGTAAACAGACAGAAGTCTCCTGAAGTTGCTAACATTTCTATAGCTATTTTCCTGTTTTCATCTCTAGATAGCCCAGCCCAGAATGGACTGGGCTGGGGAGTTTGGGCGGATTTCGAGCTATGAAATAAGCTGCAAGAAGAAAGAAGCCCCTTTTTTTCCCCCTTTTTGCTATTTCGGCTTCCCTTAGCGTTTGCCTCTCTGTTCTTTCCATCTCTGTTGGGCCTCAACACATGGTGGCAGCCATCTTGGCCTACACGTGGCTGGGGCCTAGCTGGGAACCCAGAGTCCGGAGGTTTTCCCTGCTCTTGGATGTATATTAAAACCTGTGATAGTAAAGCCCTTTTAAGACTGCATCGGATTCCTTGTTTTCATCCATTCTCCGCCGGCTTCGGAGGTAGAAGGGAACTTGCTTCCTGGCACTGCTGGATACCCCGGCAGTGTCCCCAGCAATTCATTATGTTGAAATTACAATTCAGCTATTACTGCTGGATATCAGATTAATGTTTCTATGAGTACCTTTCTGTGCAGAGCTTTGTCACAAAAATTTGACTTCCTTTCATTTGAAAAGATTGTCACACATGTGTACCATTCTCCATCTCTGATCTTACAGATATGTGAGGAAAGCTCCCATGTCAGTGCCATTTCCTCCAGGCTTACTATAGACATGCACAGCAGTATTCCTCATTCATATCTTGTAGAGAATGAATATTGGGTCCTGTAATTAGCCAACATATATGGAGTGGCTTGGTTGCCCCAAATAACATTGTTCTAATAACTCTATTCTAGCTTCAACCACCAAAATCTACAAAAATTCACAAAGGTAGACATGATAGTAAGAAATCATAGGCTCTAAATTTACAACCAGGAGACAAAAAGGGTCAATGACATTGAAAGTTTCTGTGACACAAAGCTACAACTAGGCACAAACAACAAAATTGCTTAGGATAGTTCCAGCAGGTAAGAGAACAACATTCATCTAAATCTCTCAGAAAGCCCAAACTATGTAGGATCATGGGTTTGAGTGGGTACATGGTAAAGTAGAAATAATCACTCCTTGGCTGCAACAGACACTATGGGGAAACAGTGTAGACCTCCATTAAGTTTGATAAGTGAAGATAATAGTCACAAAGATTGACCAATATTAACCATCTTGACAACCACTAGGTAAGCAATTTAGAGATAACAAATTGAGGATATTTCATAAGATCAAAGAAAGAATAATAGAGGCATAAGAAATCATGAAGTTAGAAATGAAAATGTCGGAAGTTACAGAAATAAGGAGTTTGATAGATAAAGTATAAAAAATTAATGAAAGGCCATGGAAGAAAGTACCAGAAGCTGAGGATAAAACCAGTGAGCTGCAAGATGGGATACAAAAATCTCTAGAAAATAATAGAAAAGGAAAAGTCTCAAAATCAATGAATAGCACATGGAAAACTATGATATAAGTTCAAGAGAAGCAACATAACAGAAAGGCAATTTTTATGAAGAATCATTGTTCAATAAAATAAGAGTGAGGGGTTTCCATAGTTAAGTAGTACATGCATCCAGATTTAAGAAACACAATGGGTCCCAGCAAAATGAGACCCAACTAGACACATATCATAATCAGAATGACAAAAGCCAAAGAATGAGATAGAATACTGAAAGTAGTAAGACTAAAGAAGGAAGTTACATACAAAAGAGCTTTCTTAAAATTCACAACAGAACTTCTATGTTCATAGCAGCACTATTAAGAATAGTAAGAATATGGAACAACTTGAGTGCCCAAGCAGATGACTGGATAAAGAAACTATAGTATAACTACCCAATGGAATATTATACAGCTGTTTGGAAAAAACAAAGTTATAACATTTGCCTATAAATTAATGGACATGGAGAGTATCATGCTTAGTGAAATTAGCCAGAAGGAAAAGGACAGGTAGAGAATGACGGCATTCATTTGTGGGATATAAAAATTTGAGCCTAATATCCAAGGCTAGGCAAAATGTGGACCACAAGGTCTTGTCAATAGTTGGAATCTACCACAAGAGTGTGGGAGTCAGAGGTTAAGTAAGATAGAGAAAAGACCAGTGTTCTAATAATTGTTGGAAATGGCAACACTAGACTAGGACTGAGCATTGAATATAGGCAAAAGGGATATACATGATAACCCCTCAGTGTATTTATTTCAAGCCACAATGTGTAAGAGAAGGGAGAGAGAGAGAGAGAAGAAGAGGAAGAAAAAAGATGAAGCAGCAAATGAAGAAGCAGCAGCAGAAAGAGAAGTAGAAGAAGCAGAAGCAGTAACAATAATAGACCTCATTCCCATGACCTGAATGAATGGTTTGGAAGCTCTTTGTGTTCCTGGAGCACACAGATGCCCTTGGGCTACACTAGCATGTGAGAGGGAAAAATGGAGACATTACTAGCGCCCGCTCAAGTAAATCGATGAAAACGGGAAGATAAATGATGATTCAAGTGGTGATGAAGTCAGCTAGATGTGAGCCTCAACTAGGATGAAACATTCACCAAAATTACTCTACCCAACTCACTTATTCATATTTGAAGGAAGAATATAGAATTTCATTGATATGCAACTTTATGGCCTTGAAACTAAGCATTAAAGTAGTACCTTTTAAAAAGGGCAAACTTCACAAACAAGCAAAACTTCTACAGAATGATAACAAGAACACCCACTGCTGGAATGGATGCAGGGAGAAAGGGCCTCTTATTCATTTTTGCTGGGAATGTCAACTGGTCCAGCCCTTTTGGAAAACAATATGAACATTCCTCCACAAACTAGAAATAGAGCTCCCCTTTGACCCAGCAATATCACTCCGGGAATATACCCTTGAGCCCAAAAACACACAGCAGAAACATCATCTGCACTTGTATGTTCATAGTAGCACTATTCACAATAACCAGAATATGGGAACAACCTGAGTGTCTGAGAACAGATGACTGGATAAAGAAACCATGATACATCTACACAACGGAATACTATGCAGCTGTTAAAAAGAAGTTAAGACAGCTGACTATAAATGGATGGATATGGAGAGGATCATACTGAGTGAAATTAGCCAGAGGGAAAAGTGAAGATATAAAATGATGACATTTATTTGTGAGATATTAAAAAAAGTCTGTTATGATTCCTTTGTTGTTTCCCTTATATTCAATGTGTCTCCTCTCTAGAAGTTTTTTTTCACTATTATTAGTATTATTATTATTATTGAATCACAGTGAAGTACACAGTTGCAAAGTTGTTCCTGATTGGGTTTTAGTCATATAATGCCCCTCACCAATGTACATTTTCCACCACCAATGTCCCCAGTTTTCCTTCTAACCCCCATCCCTTGCCTCTATGGCAGACGATCCTCCTCCGCCGCCGCCTCCTCCTCCTCCTCCTCCTCCTCCTCCTCTTCTCCTTCTCTTTCTCCTTCTCCTTCCTTCTCCTCCTTTTCTAGAAGTTTTTTTTTAAATTTTTTATTATACCACCGTGAAACATAAAATTACAAAGGTGTTCATAATTGGTTCTTGGTAATACAGTATACCAGCACCCATCCCTCCACCAGTGCCCCATTTCCACAACCAATGTACCCCCAACCCCTCCCGCCCACCCCCAGGCTGCCTTAATAGCAGGTACCCCAGTTTCCTCTCTTTCTCTCTCTGTCTCTCTCTCTCTCTGTCTCTGCATCTCTCCCTCTTATTTTACACATTGTGGCTAGCCCTGCAGATATTTAGAGTGTATCACTTAAGTCTCTTAAGTATCTTAATGGTGAGTTTTAATCTGCCATTACCATTTCCCCACATTTAGTAAAACACTGGTATCTATTTATATCCTATTAATGAATGCAGTCATTCTATATCTGTCCTTTTCCTTCTGACTAATTTCACTCAGCATGATAGTCTCCATGTCCATCCATTTGCAGGTAAATTTCATAATTTCATCTTTTCTGACAGCCGCATAGTATTCCATAGTGCAGATGAACCACAGTTTCTTTAGCCAGTCCTCTGTTCTCGGGCATTTAGGTTGTTTCCAGATTCTAGCTATAGTGAATAGCGCAAAGACGAAGAAAGAAGTACAGATAGTGTTTCTGCTATGTGTTTTTCGGTCTCTCAGGTATATTCCCAGGAGTGCTATTGCTGGATCAAGCAAATGGAAGCAAAGATAAACAAATGGGATTATATAAAATTGAAAAGCTTCTGCACCTCAAAAGAAACGGTGACCAAGATACAAAGACAATCCACAGAGTGGGAAAGGATATTCACCCAATACCCATCTGACAAGGGGTTAATATCCAGGATATATCAGCACTGGTAGCACTCCACAAGAAAAAAACAGCCAAGCCCATCAAAAAATGGGCAGAAGAAATGAACAGAAGCTTCCAAAAGAAGAGATTCAAATGGCCAACAGGCATATGAAAAAGTGCTCTTCGTCTTTAATCATCAGGGAGATGCAAATCAAAACAACAATGAGGTACCATCTCACACCACAGAGACTGGCACACATCCAAAACAGCAAGAACAACCGGTGCTGGCGTGGATGTGGGTCTCTCGGGAATATTCCCAAGAGTGCTATTGCTGGATCAAATGGGAGCTCAATATCTAGTTTTTGGAAAACAATATGGGCGTTCCTCCGAAAACTAGATATTGAGCTCCCATTTGATCCAGCAATAGCACTCCTGGGAATATACCCGGGAGACCTCTCTAGAAGTTTTAAGATATCTGTTTCTTTGGATTTGTATCTCATAGTTCACAGCTATGATCTCTTCCCCACCGCTTGTTCTTCCCCTTCCCCCTTTCCCTCTCCTTCTATTATTTCTATAATTCAGAAATTGGTCCTTTTACCTTTATCTGTTAAGTATATTGCATTCTAATTCTTTTCTTTTGCTAGTTCCCTATTAATGGTGGCTTGTATTTTATCTTCAAGTTCATCTATATAATTCTCTACCTGTGCTGTTCTGCTACCCTGGTTTGCTATTATGTTCTTAGTTCCCTTTAGTTCATTGTGTATGGAATCTGTCATTCTCTCAATCAGTTCTTCTTTTACTTAGTCAAATTTGTCTAGGAATTGCTTAATTTCACTGGCCAGTACTACTTTAACTTAAATTGCCAATAGTATTAATTTCAGGTTCTTGTGACCAGGATCTGGTTTTAATGGGTTGAGGATTTGCCTTGGGTTACTATCTCTATGATACTGCAGTTAGGTTCCTTAGTTTCCCACCATTCTTGTTGAAGGTTTAGATTTCAAGGTACTTAAGAAATTATTTGTCCAGCTTTCAGACCAGAAGGCTATTGATAATGCCTCTATGTTAAGAATATTTCCTTTACTGTATATTGTTAGTAGAGTAAGACAGGGGGTTAAACTAGTCACTCCTTTTGTTAGACTGAGTACATTACTGTTTAAGGTCAGTGAAATGTGGTGTTGTATTCACTGGCTTCAATATAAAGATTGTGTTAGCAATAATGTCCTTGTTTTTGAGTTCAGAGACTTAGAGCTGATGTCAGACAATGTGACTTCCTGATCTAGGTAGGGGCTGAGGTCACCGAGGTGGAGGTTCTCAGACTCTCAAGTCCAAGGCCTTCTGTTGAAGGCCAGCCTTGGAGAAAGGGAGATCTTTTTTTAATACTCTAGAGCTGTAAGGTTTTTTTTTAATCACTGTATCACTGTCTTCCTGCTGTTCATCCATTTGCTCAAGCGGGCACCAGTAACATCTCCACACATCCTGTAGCAAATGAGTGTAGCTCAAGGGCATCTGCTTGCTCCAGCGACAGAAAGAGCCTCAAACCATCCTTCGGGTCATGGAATTGAGGTCCATAATTGTTACTAGTTTGATATGTCAAAAACTAGTAACAATTTTTTTAAAGAAATAAGATAAATATGCTCTATTGTACAGGATTCCCCTATCAAAATGTCTCCCACTGTACAGTATATCCCCTTTCATTTTCTTCATTAATGAAGAAAAGAAAGGGAATGCAGCCCATGACTTTGTGGTAGAGCACTTGCCTTGTATGTTTAAGTTCCTGGGTTCATTTGCTAGAAAGATAACACAATAGGTAAAGCACGTGCCTTGCATGTAGCTGACCTGACTTCTACCCTAACATCTCTTATGGTTTCCCCAAGCACTTCCAAGAGTGGTCTATGATCCCTGAGTACAGCCAGGAGAGAGCTCTGAACACATTCAGGTGTGTAAAAAAAATCTTTAAAAGACCCTAAATACAATTACTAGTAGCACACACACGTGCATGCACACACAAACACACATACACAAACACACATACACACACACATATACATACACCCCGTAAAGAAGTCATGTTTCTTTCTCTTTCTTTCTCTTTGATTGCTAGTACTTTTTGTCTAAGAAACTGTTATCAAATTGGAAGATTTTATTTTGCTTCCCTATGAGTTTTATAAGATTAGTTCTGATTAGTCCTTTGATTTAGTTATCCATTTTAAATTCTATTCTATGATGAATGAGGCAAGGGTTCTGTTTCACTCTTTAGCACAGATAATTGTCCTTGCATTTATCGAAAACTACTTTTATTAAATGGTCTTAAAATCTTGTTAAAATCATTTGACCATAAATACATGGATTTACTTATGAACTCTCAACTTTATTTCAACTATCTCAATTTTGTTTCATTTTGTCTATAATTATTTGTTGTTGTTGGTTGTAGTACGTTTTTTAATCTGACAATGTAAATTTTCCTGCCTTGTTTCCTTCAAGACTGTTTTGATTATTCTGGATCTCTTGTGAATTCATTTGAGTCTGACAATAAACTTGACAGTTTCTACAAAAAAGCCAGCAGAGATTTTGATACAGCTCTCACTGAATTTTTAAATCAATTAGGGAAAAATGTCCATTATTACAATATTCTAACTCATGAAAATAAAATAACTTTCAATTTATCTATTTCTTTCAATAATGCTTTATAATTTTTAGAATAAGCTTTGAATTTTTTATAAAATTTATTTCTAAGTATTTTATTTTTTAATATGATTGTAAATATAATTGCCTTCATCTTCAGATGTAATTGCATCATAGGAATATAATTAAGATTTTTATCACAATGTAGTAATAGTAGAATTTTGATAAATGTATTAGGTATAAAAGCTCTTTAGTAAATCCATATCATATAGATCAGATCATGTATGAATAGAAATATTTTCACTTTTCCCATCTGTTCTCTCTCTTCAGCTTTATGAGCCACACCTGACTGTATACTATTATTACTCCTGGTTGGTTCTGCTCAGGAATCTTTCTTAGTGCCTGGGGACTAAACAAATGGAATTGGAGTTGGTTGCATAAAAGGCAAATGTTTAACCATTTGTAATATCTTTCCAGCACACTTTGCCAACTTCAGTCTGAATGAAATTTATTTGATTTTCATTTTACTGCCAAGCTTCCGTACTACAGGTCCTCCTTCATGTACCATAAGTTGATCAATGACACATCTAGTATAGTGTAAATGAAGCTACCTGGAACTGCAGACAGTTTTGAATTTGATTTCTTGGTGGCTCCCTTGCCTCTATTTGCTGTAGCAAATAAAAATTTTCGCTTTAGGCCCAGCTGACTGATGGGATCCCGAGGAGGGCAGATGGGTTTTGGGTGTTGGCCCATCGCCTCTGGGGGTCCCGGAAGCAGCCGGATGAAACTCGCCCATCACACTGGCCACCATCTTCGCTGTCTGGACGCTGAGAAACTGCCTCACGACCAGATCAACAGAGCAAAACCAGTTCGAGCCCAGGTAGGCGGCTCCCAGAAGCGGGAATCACTGGGAATTCGCCAGATGGAGTCAGGGTTCAGCCACTCCCCCCCCTCCATTTTGTCGAGCCTGGTGGACCCGCCCAGGAGCTGCCCGGGAACCAGTATGCAGAGCTTCGCAAGCGGCTGGGGAGACTGGAGCCCGGCTCGCGCCGAGCCCAGCTGACGATGGGATCCCCGAGGAGGGCAGATGGGTTTTGGGTGTTGGCCCATCGCCTCTGGGGGGTCCCCGGAAGCAGCCGGATGAAACTCGCCCATCACACTGGCCACCATCTTCGCTGTCCAGACGCTGAGAAACTGCCTCACGACCAGATCAACAGAGCAAAACCAGTTCGAGCCCAGAGCGGCCGCGCGGTCCACTAAAATAGTGAAACAGTAATGTCTTTTAATGCACTGTATTCCCACGAAGAGCAGGAAAGTTTATTGGGAAGGAGATATAAAGACGAAAAGAAATGACATACAGAATCTGCCAAGTAGTTGAGGTGCGGGAGGGGGGGAGGAGGTGGGGACATTGGTGATGGTAGATGGGTTTGGGTGGAGGGATGGGTGTTGGAACACTGTGGATCCAAAACTCTACATGAGCATCTTTCAATTGTATGTCTAAAATGGTGTAATAATATTTGGGGGAAAATAATAAAATTAAATAAAAAAAATTTCCCTTTATATAAACATGTGCTCTGTGATTGATTTGGAGCACAAGGTGCTGAGATTCAGTATCAATCATCATGT
>JAJIBD010011966.1:0-29677 GCA_021461705.1 Cryptotis parvus
AAAAATTGGGAGCCACACCCAGTAGTGCTCAGGCTTACCCCGATCCTGTCCCGGTGAGCTCCAGGGCTATATAGGATTCCAGGGATCAAACCTGGGCCAGTCAGGCGCAAGAGCCGAACACCTACTGCACAATCACCCCAGACCCAATTCTTTTTTCTTCTAGGAAGAAAATTTGAGAAAAATCTGACTTCCTGCAACTAAGTACTTGTAAAAGGAGAATTACAGCTTTCCCATTAACTGATTTTTTTTTTTTTTTGCTCCTAGGCCACATTTGACAAGGGTTCGGTGAAGGTGGCCAACAAGGGAGCTGAACCGGTCAGGTCTGGACTTGGGAAGGGTTCTCTGGCCCAAGGGCGACTTTGTTAGATCATTTAGTGGTCACTGGAAAACAGCGGTCACTGAACCACAGGTCACTCCAGAGACACATGCCATCTCGTACTAAAGATCCCACTTATAGGCAGGGGCCAGAGCCAGGAGCTGAGCTCGGGCATCGATGCAGGGAGCCACGGGTTTAGTCCTGGCACTGCAAGGACCTGAGCGATGGTGGGCGACCTAGACCACACCTGGGGGCCAGGTAGGGCCACAAGCAAGACAACAGCTGCCCATTCTCCTTCACCCCACCTCAGCAGTCGACCAGCCCACGCTCCGTTGGACTCAAGTTCTCTGAAAGTCCCAACTGCTGCCCAGAAGTGCGATTTCTGGGGCTGGGGCGTAGTACAGTGGGTAGGGCGTTTGCCTTGTACCCGGCTGACTTGGGTTCAATCTCCAGCATCTCATATGGTTCCCTGAGCACCATCTGGAGTAACTCCTGAGTGCAGAGGTAGCAGTAACCCCTGAGCATCACTGGGTGTCGTCCCAAAAAGCCCAAAGGCGCAAATTTTGT
Source organism: Cryptotis parvus (assembly GCA_021461705.1). Taxonomy (NCBI): domain Eukaryota; kingdom Metazoa; phylum Chordata; class Mammalia; order Eulipotyphla; family Soricidae; genus Cryptotis; species Cryptotis parvus. The sequence continues at coordinate 884 of JAJIBD010011966.1, forward strand.
CACCGACAGCACTCACTGTCAGTTTCCTTCCTTAGGGTGACTCATTTTTAGCTTTGAAGACAGTGTCTCAAATACTCAAGCTATGAATATATTCCGTTACCCGGTATATCATTAGCTAAGGCAATGCTCTCGTGCAAACTGAGGCTGCACCATTACTTGCTTTCGCTAGCAGGAAAAATACCAGTGCCTGGAAAACCGATTAACTCGTAACCTAATAAAAACAAACAAACAAAAACCAACCAGCTGGTGAGGCTGGAGAGAGTGCAGGGCTGAAGGTGCCGCCAGGCATGCAGCTGACCCCGTTTGACCCTAGTGCCACATGGCGCCCGGCTCGAGTGGGATGCAGCGGGAGCCCCCAAAGCACCAAGGCAGCCCGGAAGCCCCGGCACAGCAGCGGCCTGCCGGGGCTCCCTCCAGCAGCCGGCACGCCGGCCTGCACTGTGGCGGAGGCACCTGGCCTCCGAGCACGGCTTTGGGAGATGGGGAAAAGCAGCACGCAAACCCCAGATGGCTGGTTCTATTTTCGGCTGACTAAATGATGAGATCATGCAGCTTATGAAACCCAGGCCGAGGGCCGCCTGCGGAGCCCCTTGCCTCTAGGGCAACGCTTTTATGCCCAGTCTCTGATCCAAGTTCTCTGGAAAACTGAGTGGGCTGGGCTGGATCATCAGTAACGTTCGGCTAAATTCCAGGATAAATTCTACCCCTGGAAAAACTGCACCTGCAGTCACAGGACAGAAGTGGAGCCACGGGCAGGCCACGCCCATCGACACACCCACACCCTCTGAACATCCAGACAAGCCACGCCCACAACACACCCTAGGCAGGTGAGGTCCACAAGGACCAAAATCCTATGAGAAGCCACGCCACACCACAACCCCAGGTGAGACCACGCCCATCCAGTGCCCAGAAGCCCACGCCCACCACAGCCCGCAGGACCTTGCTGGGGTAGTGCTGTGTAAGGTGGGCTGATATCCTGAGCAGAGGCGGCTCAGGACCCAGAGCTCTTGGCCGTCACGAGGTCCACACTGGGGCTTCTTAGGTGGCTGGTGCCAGAGACCCACTGGGGAAGGAGAGAAAGCGTGGCACACACAGGTCTCCCAGCATTAGCTGAGTGTAGAGGGCGGCTGAGGAGGAGGGGAGGGCCAGTCACAACAGAAAGGCCGCGAGCAACTTAGCGAGAGCGGTGGGTGTGCCCAGAGTGTGACCGAGGCATGGACATCAGCGACTGGGCAACTCTGGCGGGGGAAAACAAAGCGGCTGAGGTGCACAACTGGGATTTTAGTGTGGGATCTGCCCGGCAGTGCTCAGGGCTCACTTCAGGCTCTGTGCTGGGCCGCTGAGCTCTGCCCCTGGCCCTGAAGTGTGAATTTTTTAGTGGATGGATCGTACAATATGAGAATTGGCTCTCGACCACTCTCTCAGTGGCCCCTGTTAGAGTCTAGCTCCCGTGCACAGAGCCGGTGGCCTGGAGCCACACACATGCAGGAACCACGCACGGCACAGCCACCGCTCCCTGTCGTCAGTACCTGCCACAGAAGCCGCACCGCAGGCGCGGCAGCAGAGCTGGGAGTGCCGCCCGCGCAGCGCCCTGTCTGGACTGGTCACCCACAAGCCTGCCCCTCCCCAGCGGGCAGCACCGTCACCTGCAAGCCACAGGTCACAGGGGTGGGCCCACACTCCAGCATGAGGAAAGGGGTTCTCGAAAGGGTGTGGTGAATGCTCCAGAGGGCACCACCCACCGCCACCACTCTGGACTGCTGGTTGGCGGGGTGGGGGGGGAAGAGGCTGGGCAGTGTGAGGATGACCATGACGGGGAGAGGCTGGGCAGTGTGAAGATGACCATGACGGGGGCGGGGAGAGGCTGGGCAGTGTGAAGATGACCATGATGGGGCGGGGGGGGAGAGGCTGGGCAGTGTGAAGATGACCATGACCGGGGGAGAGGCTGGGCAGTGTGAAGATGACCATGACGTGGGGGAGAGGCTGGGCAGTGTGAAGATGACCATGACCGGGGAGAGGCTGGGCAGTGTGAAGATGACCATGATGGGGGGGAGGGGGGAGAGGCTGGGCAGTGTGAGGATGACCATGACCGGGGGAGAGGCTGGGCAGTGTGAAGATGACCATGACGGGGCGGGGAGAGGCTGGGCAGTGTGAAGATGACCATGGCGGGCGGGGGGGAGAGGCTGGGCAGTGTGAAGATGACCATGACGTGGGGAGAGGCTGGGCAGTGTGAAGATGACCATGGACGGGGGCGGGGGGAGAGGCTGGGCAGTGTGAAGATGACCATGACGGGGCGGGGGGGGAGAGGCTGGGCAGTGTGAAGATGACCATGACGGGGGGGGAGAGACTGGGCAGTATGAAGATGACCATGGACGGGGGGGGGAGAGGCTGGGCAGTGTGAAGATGACCATGACGGGGAGGCGGGGAGGAGACTGGGCAGTATGAAGATGACCATGACGGGGGGGGAGAGGCTGGGCAGTGTGAAGATGACCATGACGGGGGAGAGGCTGGGCAGTGTGAAGATGACCATGACGGGGGGGAGAGGCTGGGCAGTGTGAGGATGACCATGACGGGGGAGGGGAGAGGCTGGGCAGTGTGAGGATGACCATGGCCGGGGAGAGGCTGGGCAGTGTGAAGATGACCATGACGGGGGAGAGGCTGGGCAGTGTGAAGATGACCATGACGGGGCGGGGGGAGAGGCTGGGCAGTGTGAGGATGACCATGACGGGGGCGGGGGGGAGGCTGGGCAGTGTGAGGATGACCATGACGGGGGGAGAGGCTGGGCAGTGTGAAGATGACCATGGCGGGGGTGGGGGAGAGGCTGGGCAGTGTGAGGATGACCATGACGGGGGAGAGGCTGGGCAGTGTGAAGATGACCATGACGGGGAAGCGGAAGATCAGTCCCACAAATCCCTCAAGCCTCAGTCTTCCAATGGGAGCTGAGCGGGCGCAGCAGTCTGGCCCAGGACTTGTTTTGGGGGCACCCGGACCACACCATGGACCTTCTCTCTCGGGCCAGCGCTGTGCCCAGGCGGCTTCATTTCCTGGTCTCAGGGCCTGGGTCACGCCTCTCCGCTGCCGGGTGTGGGGATCAAACCCGGGACAGGGCCCTGCACCGCCAGGCACATTCGAGTCACACCCTGACCCCTGGCTTCTTACAACAAAGCTTTGAATACACATATGTGTCCATACGTTTTAGGGCTTGAAAAGGATTATACAGTATCTGTCAACAACACAAGCGTGGACATGGAAAATTTAGGGAACATCAAGAGAATTTTCTTTGTGCCTCTGGAGTTTGGGAGCCCTCCCAAAGTAACCCGGAAGCCATTCAGGAGGGAGGAGTGTCCGGTCCTGGGCCACGGCCACCAGAGCTGAGCCCGGCTCTGAGTTCAGGGCAGACATGGTCCCGGGGGGGCCCTCACTGACAATACGCGGCTGAATCCCAGGCTTGAGGGGTAGTCAGAGTCAGGTAATCCAGAGGGTTTTCTGCATCAGCCCCGGAGGGCTGTGAGAAAGAAAGCGTTTTCCTTGCACCTTTTCCAAGTGAACTCACTGGGGGCCAGTGTGATAGCACAGTGGGGAGGGTGCTTGTCTTGCATGAGGCCAACCTGGGTTTGATTCCCGGCATCCCACAGGGTCCCCCGAGAACTGCCCAAGAGTAATTCTTGAGTGCACAGCCAGGAGGAACCCCTGAGCATCGCCAGGTGTGGCCCAAAACAGAAAACAAACAGAAATTCCCCAATTGAAAACCCCAAGTGAAGCCATTAAAAACATGCTCTGGCAGGAAGACGGTGTTCTGAGACATGGACTCCGCACCCTGGCCAGCGCGCGTGCAGGGATTCACCGAGCCACAGAAGCCCCAAGGACTCCCTAATGGGTGGTGAGCAGTAGCTTCTAAAGTGGATTCAAGGCAGCTTAAAAAGGCAACAGAAAGGAGATCAGAGTCAACCAGGAGACGCTTTCAGTAGCTCCGTAGACTTGCAGGAGGCACCGAGGAAGCCTGAGGGGGCTGTCGGCTGTGACACTTGACCCCTCAGAGGCCCTGACCCAGGCCCGAATTCAAAGGACTGTGAGCGAGACCACCGTAGCCCACCAGGACGGTGACCTGGCTCCAGCACGGAGCTTTGGTGTGTGGCGGCGTGCGTGCTGCCAACACGTTCGCGGTTTGGCTTGGGTCTGGGACCACATTCAGCAGTGTTTAGGCTTTGCTCCTGGCTCTGTGCTCAGGCATCGCTACTGGCAAAGGCTCCGGGAACCATAAGGGCGCCAGGGACTGAACCCGGGCCAGCTGCGTGCAAGGCGAGCCCCTACTGCTCCGACCGCGTTGACTTCTGAAGTATGTGTGTGCACTCTTCTGTTACCAGGCTTGCTCTTGGGTCACACCCTTCTGCTTTGTGGGTCACACCCAGCGACTCTCAGGGTTACTCCTGGTGGCTCAGGAGACCATATGGGATGCTGGGGATCGAACCTGGGTCAGTCATTTGCAAGGCAAACACCCTCCCCGCTCTGCTATGGCAACGATCCCAACTACATATGTTTAAAAAAGACCAACTGTCATTGGTAGGAGGACCCGTGGCCTCTCGAGCAACAGTGGGAAGGTTCCCCTAATGTCTGAGCAAGAAAATAAACACAGATCTGGCTTCTAACATTTCTAGTCCATTGGGTGGCTGTAAGGAGTACATCACTGTATCACTGTCTTCCCGTTTTGCTCGAGTGGGCACCAGTAACATCTCCATATGACCTGTCTCATGCAAGTAGAGCCCAAGGGCATCTGCTTGCTCCAGGAAGATAAAAGAGCCTGAAACCATTCCATCAGGTCATGGGAATGAGGTCTATGATTGTTACTGGTATTTGGCATGTCAAATACAACACAGGTAGCTTGCCAGGCTCTGCCGTGTGGATACATATATGTGCAAACATATTTTCCAAAGGAATACATGAAGGGAATAAAGTAATACACACGGACTGGAGACCCCACGGGCTGGAGATATCACAGTTGGGAAGGTGCTTGCCTGACACACAGCCAATGTGGGTTTGATTCTCGGTATCATATAAGGCTCCCCGAGTCCTGAGTCCTGAGTACTGCCGGGTGTGGCCTAGCAACCAAATAAACCAAACTTAAAAACCAAACCGCCCAAACAGGGAGAGAGGCAGTACAGCGGGGGGAGGGCTTGTCTTGTACATGGCCAACCTGGGTTCAGTCTAGCACGCCATATGGTCCCCTGAGCCTGCCAGGGGGTAATTCCTGAGGGCAGAGGCAGGAGGAAGCCCTGAACATTGGGTATGGCCCAAACAAACACACAACCAAAAACCCCCCAATCAAGGTTAACACCCAGAAGGCGCCATCTCCCTAATACACGGCGCACCCAGGCACGGTGCAAGGGACGTTGAGACTCAGCGTGTCTGGGCTTCTGTGAGTCGCGCCAGACTGTCACTCCACCATGTGGGCGACTTCCGGGTAAATGGGCTCGTGATGACGTTGCGGTTATGGGTGATGTACTCCACCATCTCACTCAGGGCGGCTCGCTTCACCTCCTTCCACTTGAGGTCACTGAGTGGGTCAGAGACAAAGTCAAAGAGGGCGCAGCACTGCCGGAGCTTCTGCGTGAAGAGCTTCTCTTGGTCAGCAGGAGGGACATCTGGAAGGCAGAAGCCGCGGTCACTGACCAGGCCACAGTGCTGAGCCCAAGGGACTGCCGGACGTTCCACCGTACCGGAGTCTACTGCGTGTGCGTGTGTGTGTGAGGGAGGAGGGAGGGGAGGAGTGCGGGGCGGAGTGAGAAAGACAGCGAGAGTGAAGAGGGGGCGAGCACACGTGTGCACCTGTGCAGGTAACATCAAACATTAAGAAACCAACAGGGGCCGGGAGGCGCTGAGCATAGCCCTGCAAGAGCCAGGTGCCACCCCAAACTACACCACACACTGCTCAGCCCCAAAGCTCCACGAGAGAAACATTTTTATTTATTTTTTATTTTTTAAAATTTTTTATTATACCACCGTATGCTACCCGCACGACAGCGCCTGGCAAGCTACCCGTGTCGTATATGATATGCCAGATACCAGTAACAATTATAGACCTCATTCCCATGACCTGATGGAATGGTTTGAGGCTCTTTATGTTCCTGGAGCAAGCAGGTGCCCTTGGGCTCTACTACTTGCGCGAGACAGGGCATATGGAGATGTTACTGATGCCCGCTTGAGCAAATCGATGATGAGCGGGAAGACAGTGATACCAACGTGAGACATACAATTACAAAGGTGTTCATAATTGGTTCTTGGTAATACAGTATTCCAGCACCCCTCCCTCCACCAGTGCCCCATTTCCACCACCAATGTACCCCCCCCTCCCGACCACCCCCAGGCTGCCTCAATAGCAGGTACCCCCGTTTCCTCTCTTTCTCTCTGTCTCTGCATCTCTCTCCCTCTTATTTTACGCATTGTGGCTAGCCCTGCAGATATTTAGAGTTTATCACTTAAGTCTCTGTGTATATTCAATGGTGAGGATTAGTCTGCCATTACCATTTCACACATTTAGTAAAACACTGGTATCTATTTATATCCTATTAATGAATGCAGTCATTCTATATCTGTCCTTTTCCTTCTAATTTCACTCAGCATGATAGTCTCCATGTCCGAGAAACATTTTTTAAAAAAGTCACTTTTTTGGGTTTGTTTACTTGAGGACCACACCTGCTGGTGCGCGGGCTGTTCCTCACTGCCAGGGTGCTGGGCGGGACCAGCTCTCCCACCAAGCATGTGCTCTGGCTCTGAGCTACCCATGAGAAGGCCCGTCCGGTTCTTTATCCTGGGCTTCAGGGCCACACGCAGCAGTGCCCACAGATGGAGCAAGGCACGTGCCCTCCACACCACACTATGGCCCCAGCCCTCCTCTATCCAGGCTACGCTCTGGATTGCGAGAACTGGCTACCCAGAGGAAACTAATGTGCTGAGTCCACTTCGTCCCACCTGCATTACTGGAGGGCCTGTGGTCACAGGTCATCACCACACGGGGGCTGAGGGCAGGGACACACAGTGACAAGTGAGTAACTGCAGGCCAGGTGAGAGGGTCACCGGTCAGCAGCGGGGCAGTGCTATCTGTGGAATGGGTCAGCGGCTGTCCACCGGCTAGCTGGCATCAGCCCACAGCTGCAGAGCGGCCACTCACACACACAAGAACACCACCCAGTGCGCGCGGCCAGGGGAGAGGTGGTCACTCTACGCCAAGGAACTGCCCGGGAAACATGTGCCGGGTCACGTCGGCAGGCCTGGGAGACAAGGTGCCGCGGATGTGGCCCTTGGAGCCGTCTACCCAAACCTGTTTCACCTTTGCTGTGGTGCCTGGAGACAGAGGCACGGCTGGGGAGGTGGGGAGCTCTCGCGGGCGCCCCGGACCGGACGGCACCTTGGACGGACAGCACCCCGGACAGACGGCTCTCTGTCCTGAGACCAACGTTCCACAGGGCGCCCCGGACGGACAGCTCTCAGCCCTGAGACCAAGGCCTCACTGACGACTGCGCTGTGAGGTCTCTGCACAGCTGCCCTCAGTGGCTGGGACTTCTCAGAGTCGTGAGCTCACCTCAAGGGCGAAAAGAGCTCGTCAAAGCGCAGACAGCCGCTGGTCTTCACTGCGGCCATGGCTTCACGCATTCCTGCATTCCTTCTGGGAATGACCCTGTGTTGAAATTCGAGCATCATCAAAGACGCGTCCGGAACCACGGGGAAAGGCTGTGAAACTCGCCCCTGCCTCTCCCAGGCCCATGCCTTCTTAACGTCCAGCAGACCACTCGGGCGGCAGCCACTCAGCGGCTCCCTTGTCGGACACGGGTGGGATCTGCACAACCAGAACCAAGGCCCTGGGCCTAGAGGGCAGCGCGGGGGTTGAGGAGGTGGCCGTGCAAGCAAGTGGTCATGAGTTCAAATCCCCGAGTCCCCAGGTGTGAGCGCAACTCTGGCAGCCCCATGGTCGGCCCACGCCCCACACGGCAAGTGACTTCTGGTCCCACTGCAGCCAGATGTGTGAATAGCACCCGAAGGGAGTGGCCTAGTGAGCCGCATGGAAAGCCCAAGCACGTGTCAGTGTGCCTGCTGAAGGAGCCAGATTCCTGCAGGTGAGCCCAGCAAGGCCCACTGCTGACTACGCGCCAGCCCCACGTAGGGTGAGTCAACGCCCATGGACACACACACCACGGCTACGTGTGTGCCTCTGGACCCCGAGACTGCACCACCGCAAGGTGTCGCCACCCAAATATCTACAACCGCACCATGGCCAGCCGTGTGCCCATGACCACGCTGGCCTCAGGCAGCACCAAGGGAGAGGACGGGCAAGGTAACAGAAGCCACTGCTCTTCCCAGGACACACGGCTCCTACTTCTGTGCGCTGCTAACTCCGAATATGGTCGATACCGTAGCTAAACCACATCAACAAAAGCTCGTTGGGGTCCCAACTCATTTTTAGAGGCGGGAAGAGGTCCTGAGAGCACGGCTGCAGCCCCCTGCCCCCGGCTGAGTGGCATCCCACAGTCTCCAGCCTGACAGGCTGAAAGCTCGAGCTGTCGTCTCAGCGCGCGGCTGCCTGAGTTGCTTTCTTCTGTGGTTTGGTTTGGGGCCACACCTGGCAGTGCCTGGGGCGCCCTCAGGCGCTCTCCCGAGCTGAGGCTTCTTCCCTGCGCCCTTGGGAGGTGTGAGGAAGGCTCCCAGGGGACTCGTTCCTTGCTGTCTGCACCGCTGGCACGGCGCAGAAGCACAGGGCCATAGGACAAGGACAGCGGGACGAAGGCCCAAGCGCCCCATGCTTCATCACGCTGTGAGCCCCTAGGGCCCAACGACTGTAGCCGACTCTAGCAGCGGCTGGCCACGTTCTTCTGAGTGACCTGCTTGCCTGATTCACCGCCCGCAATTCCACACCTTCTCATCCTCCCAACTGCCCTTAAAGAAGTCTGTCTGCTACCACGGAAGTCTCATGCTCTAGCCGGGCGGGGAGCTCAGAAGCCCGCACTCACTCCACTGCCATCGAGGGCATGGCGGGGCGCCACGGGTGGCTTCGACAGTGTCCAGTGAGCTCATGCAGGCTGGCTCAGGGACCCTGTGTAGAGGACAGTCCACAGCTGCCAGAGGCTGTGCAGACGCCATGGAACAAGGCCCCCACCTTGAAAGGAGGCAGGATTCCCAGCGTGTCTGACGTGGAAGGTCACGTGCAAAAGCCGACAGAGAATCAAGCTGTCGCCAGACAAGGAAACAAGTCTTGGATGGCAGGAGAGTGATCCCGCGGGAGGACGTTTGCTCGGTGTCCGCCGACACCCAGCGCACTGAGCCAGCAGCCCACCAAGGAAATAAAAACTCTCAGGGGCTGACAAGACAGTGGCGGGCTGAGGCACACGCCCTGTCCATGCTGCTGACCAGGGGACCCAGGAAGCCCAGGAGCAGCCCCCAGCGCCACACTCTGCTGGGGTGACTCGGGGCTCCCCGAACACCACCCAGACCACCAGGACAGCCTGGGCAATCCCGACACCTCAGGGCCTAAGCAGGAAGGGGCACCCCCTACCTGGGTCTCCTGGTTACCACTTTAGAGACCCCAAACCAACCAGCCAATCTCTTATCTAAAGTCTCCCTACAGGGGCCAAAGCAATAGTAGAGTGGGGAGGGCACTTACTTTGCACACAGCCAACCGGGTTCGATCCCGGCACCCCACCTGGTCCCAGGAGCACTGCCAGGAGTAACCCAAGTGCAGAGCCGAGAGTGAGCTGTGAGCACTGCGGCGTGCTCCCCCTCAAAAAAAAAAAAAAGGTCTCCTGGGCCCGGGTGATAGCACAGAGGGAGGGCGTCTGCCTTGCCGCGATCCAGGTTTGATCCCGGCATCCCATATGGTCCCCTGAGCTCCGCCAGGAGTAATTTCTGAGCAAAGAGCCAAGAGTAACCCCTGAGCAGTGCTGGGTGTGACCCAAAAAGGAAAAAAAAAAGTCTCCTAAAAAGACAAGGAAATGAACTTTCTTGGAAACTAGTAAATTCTTCCGGGATCCCAGGCAGCTGACGGACTATTTTGTTTGTAGTTTACACAAGCTCGTCTGGGGCTTTATGTAAGTCAGGGATGTGCTCCAACACCGGGGCACCGGCCTCTTAGGGAGTGGGCGGTGCTCAGGGTATGGGACGCTAGGGGGCTGAACCCAGGCCAGCTGTGTGCAAGTGACCCATCCGCTGTGCTGCGGCTCTAGCCGGCGCACGCTAAGTAAGTGCCTTAAGGCTGGCACAACTTTTACTCGTTCCTTTTTTTTCTTCAGTGAAGTAAAACAGGTTTTATTGAGGTTTTAGGAAAGAGGAGGGAAAGAGAGAGAGAGAGAGAGAGAGAGAGAGAGAGAGAGAGAGAGAGGGAGAGCAGAGGGAGTAACGCTCAAGGGACAAAGCAGGTACTCGTTCTTTTAAGACCCCATTGGGCTGTTTTTACAACTTCACTGCTTAAAAAAAAGTAAGCATCTCTACTACAACAGGGGCGCCTTTGCCGTCGCTTGTGGCAGATGCATCTTTGGCCTGTGGGCCCTGCCCAGCCTTCCTCAACCCCACGTTTCAGTCTAGGCCAGCTCATGCCCTGTGGCCCTGGGGGCCCCCCACCGGGTCAGAATCGTGCCCCCTGGGTCTGAGTCCTGGCCACGCCCACCCTGGCCCCACCCGGGCGGCTGCCTGCAGGTCGTGTGCACAGAGCCGTGGCCCTGGCGTTCCGGCCGCTCCAAGGCCCCCCCCCAGGGTTTCTGTTCCTCTGTCCCTGTGACCAGGGGCTCCCTTTGGTTCACTGTATCACTGTCTTCCCGTTCATCATCGATTTGCTCGAGCGGGCACCAGTTAACACTGGAACACTGTCTTCCCCGTTCATCATCGATTTGCTCGAGCGGGCACCAGTAACATCTCCATATGACCTGTCTCATGCAAGTAGAGACCAAAGGAACCTGCTTGCTCCAGGAACATAAAGAGCCTCAAACCATTCCATCAGGCCATGGGAATGAGGTCTATAATTGTTACTGGTATTTGGCATATCCGCTGAGGGAGGACGTGCGCCTGGGGCTTCCGTGGAGGGACCCGGGCTGCAAGGTGCCAGGGACCACCACACCACCCCGACGGCCAACCTGCTGCAAGCAGCATGGGGCCCCGTGCTCTGCTGACCTTTTCTCCTCCTGCTCCTCACAGAAGCAGGGGCCACCCAGAAGGAGCACACTCCTGCACACACCTGCACTCACACCTGAACATACCTACACTCACACCCGCACTCACACCTGGAACATCCCCGCACTCACACCCGCACACACCTACACTCACACCCACACACACCTACACATCCCCGCACCACACCCGCACACACCTACACTCACACCCGCACACACCCACTCACACCTGAACATACCCACACTCACACCCACACCCACCTACACTCACACCTGCACATACCCGCACTCCACACCCGCACACACCCCCTCGCACCTGAACATACCCACACTCACACCCACACCCGCACTCCACACCTGCACATCCCCGCACACACCCCTGCTCACGCTGCCGGCAGGATCATGCAGAGCTGCACGTACACCGCCAGCAGGATCACAAACTGCCAGAACCACACACTGGCAAACACCCTGCTGCACTCACACCTCAGCCCGCTTCACGGGTCACAGAAGGGACAGAGGGCTGGTGGGGTCCACGTGGGACAAGATGATGCGCTGACATGGTCAGCCTCGACGGCCAAAGACACCCAGATACCAGCCGCGGCGCCAGGAAGAGACAATGGCTGATTCCCAGACAGCTGGGGACAGAGACAGCTGCCAGCCCGTAGCATGCCAATGCGCGAGGCCCCGGGGCACGGCTAGGTCACTGCACCCACCCCCAGTGTCCCATTTGTGGGAACAGCTACTCGCTGCTTCAGCTCAGGGCCTCCACCCAATCCATGGGGTGCTAATGCCCAGCAAGCCTGCTTGGTTTGAAAAAAACGCAATGACCACTTCCAAGTTGCCTCTGACCCCAAATGCCATAAATAAATACTATCAAGCAACATCTTCCGTAGAGAAGAGTGGAGAGAGGGACTGGCCATAACTGTCCAACATGACCATGGTGACGAGTCATAGTGCAGCAGCCTTGCACGTGGCTGACCCAGGTTCGCTCCCCAGCATCCCTTATGGTCCCTGAGCACCACCAGGAGTAACCCCTGAGCAGCACCCGGTGCGGCCTAAAAACCAAAGCAAAATAAAATAAATAACCTTACTGGCTGTGCTCTGCAAACCAAAACATACCAAGCCCAAGCCCAAATAACCTGCATAAACTTAAGGTCCCAGCAGAGGGGCCGAGGGCGAAGGCATCCGAGCCCAGGAATCAGAGTGACCCGAGGGCCTTGAGCACAGGCCGAGGTGAGACCATGCGTGACTGACCCTGCTCCGTCCCACAGCACCACACGGCCCCGAGTTTGGCCTGGAGCAGACGTGGGCGCCAGGATGGCAGGGATGGGGCAGCAGCCCCGTAGGCCTTCACTGAGCTCTAGCCCAGCTGTCAATCACTGGGGAGGGGGCATATCCTGAGGACCTCACCCCATCACAGCTGGAGAAACACAGCCGTGGTGGTGCTCGGTGACCTCCGGGAGCCGGGCGTGGAAACGCAGTGGGTGCCAAGCCCTGGCTTCTGTGTTCCGTCCGGCTCGGAGTCCTGTGTGACTCAGACACCGTCACCACATGCCCATGACGCACGTCCCAGCCCTCAGTGGAAGAGCCCGAGGTGCTCCTGCGTGGACAGTTCCGTGGACTGTCCGATTCTCAGATCCTTGGGGCTCTGCGACCACAGCCCAGCACATCTGTCCGACAGGGGACCCTGAAGGTGGCTGGCAGCCCAGATCACAGGGGCAAGCAGCTCTGCTGGGAGCACGGGCCCTCTCTGGGCCTGCAAAGGGGGTGCTCTTCTGCCAGCAGTGGGGGAGGCACTCAACACGCAGCTGCCACCGGCGTCCCGGGGAGCTGCCAGGAGCAGGCCTAGGTGCTCACAGCCTGGATACCTGACACCAAGCAAATGGGCACCCGGACGCAGGCTCTGGCCACATACCTGGGCTCTGCTGAGTCTGCCCCGCGGCTGCAGGGGGACGGGGCTGGAACTGTGCCATCACGCCTGAGCGGGGAGCCAGACAGATTAGCCCATGCTGGTCCCAGAGCCCCTCCCACTACAGTAACACGTGTGAGCTTGTGGCTACCAGCAACTGCTGCAGATCTTGGAGGTGGCGGGTGGGGGTGACTGTGTCCCCAGAGCCCCCTCCCACTGCAGTAACACGTGTGAGCTTGTGGCCACCAGCAACTGCTGCAGATCTTGGAGGTGGCGGGTGGGGGGCAACTGTGTCCCCAGGAGTCTTCGTGGCACCCTCGGGCCAGCAGCAGCTGCTGTGAGGAAGGGGGGCGGGAGGGTGCTGAGGGTGTCCATAGGGCACAGGCCGAGGGCCAGGGGAAGTCTGGGCACAGTCCCCCAGGGGGCTTTCCTGGAGGGCAGCCAGTGATGGGGAGCGGCAAACGCAGCCCCGGGTGGGAGGCTGGAGGGGAGCACTGGGGAGCCCCACCCTGCACTAGAGCTCCGGCCCGAGGGCTGCCACCTCAGGCCCCTCTGCCGGGCACCAGACAACACAGCACCCAAGACACCCGCAAACAGGAAGCGTTCAGGGGGGAGGAAGGGGCAGCGTGGAGCTGCAGGCTCGTGGGAACCCCACGTGGTACCCTGGCCCTGCTGTCCTGCGCCCCACTAAACTGTCCCCTACACAGCACTCAGAAGACTTGCCGTGTTTCTTGCCGAGCTGGCATGATGCCCAGGCCTGTGCCAACCCCTGGGCAGTCCACAACCTCAGCTCCTGGGCAGACGGGTGGTCTTGGGTCCCAGCTTCCTGCCCTGGCCACCAAGACACCCCAGAACCAGCTGTTCTCTGTTCCAGCCATCGTGGTCAGGCGACTCTGGTGTGTCAGACGGCGTTCACATCTCTTAGTCGTGCCGTGGGGGGCGCGGGGACAGTGGAGTGGACAGGGGAGCAAGCCCGGCATGGCCAGCACGTGAATTCAAATCCCAGCTCATGGGGATCCCAGCGCCCCAAGCACTGCTAATGAAGAGAAGAAAGAGATCTGCCAGGGCTTGGCTCTAAGGGGGAGTGGCCTCCACAGGGGCCTCCGGGCTGACCCTGGACCCGCACGGTCCCACGCACCGAGACAGACTCTGGGTAGCCTGAGAGGAGCCCACATGAGCTGCTGCCTGGGGCGCCATGGCTGGCGCGTGCAGCCCTGTGCAGTGCTTGGGGCGGCATCTGCGTCCCTCTGGCAGTGGCGGGCACATGGTCCAGGAAGCAGCTGCTGCCTTGGCCAGTGTCGGGCCTGGCAGTGCCCGCCTGGCGAATGCACCCACGTGTGTTGGCACTGCATCAAGCCTCCTGGCCCCAGAACAGCGCAGCCTCTGGGCTCCTCAAACACCCAGCCACTGACCACAGTGGTGGACGTCACCGTCAGGAGGGCGCCTGGACAGTGTGGTCTTCGGTGGGGAGCCCGGCGCACGCTGAGCTGGTGCATTTTGCTGCTGTCCGGCTACTATTCTGCCACTTTGACAATCCTGCCGGCAGCCGAGAATCACTTGTCCCCCGAGCACAGAGGGCAGGGGAGGGCTGTCTGCTGTTCCTCTGGAGCCACACGGCGCCCCCAGGCCTCCTCCAGTTCTTAACACCACCTGTCTCATTCGGGGTTAAGTTGAAGTTAGGAAAACCACATGGATGACTAACTTTAAAAAATTATGGAAATTCCCTAACTGCAGCTAACCCAGAAAAATGCACGCGACACCCTAGCTAGACAGACGTTGAGCCGTGGGGTTTTATTTTTTAAATAAATGTATTCCGTTTAGAAGCATTTTAAAGAACTATCTCCAGACCAAGAGAAACCACCCTCAAGATCTGAACTTCCAAAACAACAGAATGAGTCTGCAGAGACACAGCGAGGCCAGCCGAGCCAGGTGCGCGGACGCAGTGGGCAGCACAGCCACCGAGGGCAGCCTGGCCATGCACGTATGTGCCGTCCTCCCTCATGCACGACCCTTGGAAGCCCCTCACACAGGCCGCCCTGAACACGACCCCGCGACGTGGGTCTGGAGTTTGTCCATCTGGAGTCTGGGCAGTGCTGGGAGTGGACCCCTGGACGCCCAGAGGCAAGAAGGTGCTCCAGATGGCCCAGCCTGTGTCTGATCAGCTCCCTGGGAGCCGGCTCAGGCAGATGGAACCGCACCTGCAGGAATCCTCTAGACTCCGGGGGACGGAGGCAACCCCACACCCTCCAGTAGCAAGACTGGGACGGCAGGGCTCAGCTACGACGGGACCCTTCCCCAGCTCTCTTTTTTGGCTTTTGGCTTGCTGGCCACGTGCAAGGCAGACGCCCTCCCCACTGTGCTATCGCCCGCCCCCAGGTTCTCTCCTTTCAGGGTTCACAACTAAAGCCTGGGTGGTGACGTTCAGGCCCTCTAGGTCAGGGCGGAGAGGAGCTTTTCCCCGCTGAGGCTGGAGATGTGACACCCCACCCAGGGGGCCAGTCTAGGCAGATGCGTGTCCCGTCATGCACTGGGGCCAGACCCCTGATCTCACGGCCTCACATGGCCATCTGGCCCAGGGGCCAACAGACATGTTGCAAATTCCTGGGCTTCCAATGGGCTGCAGAAGGCTGTGAAGGGACGCTGCTTCCGAGAAGTCAAGCTCTGGGCTGACCCTCTCAGGGCGGCGTGTGCATGCTCGGGTTCCTGGAGCCGCCCTACGCCCACCCCACCTCCTGGCCTGGTGGAGACAGCATCACAGGACACAGAACCACGGCAGAGACTCCGGCAGCTACAATTAAGCAGGTCCGGAGAGGCCACTCCAGCGGCAGTCTGGGTTGCGCAAGGTCGCCTGTCGAGCTCACAGACCTTCCCTTCTCCCGAGGACGCCCGCGCCCTTTCCCTGCGGCCCTCAGGCCTCTTGGTCATAGGCTCTGGCCTCGCTGAGCCCCACATTCCCCACAGGAGACGCATGTCTCAGTCACACGGACCTGTTTGGACCCCTCGTTTCCCAATGTAAACAAGGAAGCACCTGGGTTTACGGTCTAAAATGAGATCCTGGGGCTGTATTTCACAGACCAACTCAGCCAAAGAGCCGTGAAGACTGATGTCTTTTGGGTTTGTTTCTGGGTCACACCGGGCAGTGCGCAGGATCATTCTGGTAAGCTCAGGGGAGCCTCTGCGGTGCTGGGGACCGAGCCTGGGCCGGCCACAAGAACCTCTCCCTCCCTGGCCTGCACCACCTGGAAGGCTTTTCAATTCCACACAGGGCAGCCTCTGGATCCAGGCTGGCTCTGTAAAACGGCGTAAACTACGCCCCACACAAACACGAGCCTGCCTGCAAGGTCCACAGTCAGGCTGACACAGGTCCCACCGCTACGCTCGAACTCAGACAAACGAGGACGCCCGGCTCCTGGCCAAGAACTCCATCTCCCATTCGCGACAGGCCGAGGGGCAGAGTGGACTTCGTCCTGGAGGGCAAGCTCTGTGAAAAGGGAAGCGCCAGCAGGGGCAGGAGCTGGGCGGAGGACACCTGCGCCCCTGCCCCCCTGGGCCCCACACAAACTGGCCTAAGAAGGCGGGATGCGAAAGCCCTAGGATGGACAAGATCTAGTCCTTGGAATGTGTCCGCAACGAGGCACTGAAAACGAAGTTTAGCATTTCGGGGGCAGGGGGGCTTCCAGCCCGTGTTCTGGAGCCGGGGTCCTCACTGGTGACTCTTGCCCTGCCTGCTGGTGAGTTGAAGGCAGGGCCCGAGTAAATGGCTCAGGCCCTGTGGTGCTGGGTCATAGCCAGGCCAGTGCGTACGCGGCAGGAGCCCTAATCACTCCTGGCTCTGCTCTCAGGAATTACTCCTGGTGGTGCTCAGGGGACCATATTGGATGCCGGAGAAAGAACCGGGTCGGCTGCATGCAAATGCCCTTCCCGTAAACATTTTTCTTTTCTTTCTTTCTTTTTTTTTTTTTTGGGTCATACCTGGCAATGCTCAGGGGTTTCTCCTGGCTCTGCACTCAGGAATTACTCCTGACGGTGCTCGGGAACCATATGGGATGCCGGGATCAAACCGGGCCGGCACAGGCCGGCCGCGTGCAAGGCAAACTCCCTACTCGCTGGGCTATCGCTCCGGCCCCAACATTTTTCTTTTAAACTCTAACTGTGAAATACAATTTCTGACAAATCCCAAGAAACACGTTAGTTGAGGCCTCATAATTCCTGATGTGAGACTCTGCCAAGACTCAATCACAGAGACAGTGCACAGACCCCCAGGGCAAGGGGCAGAGAGGCCCTCTGTGTCCCTCGACCATGGATGGGGGGTGTCACCTCTGCTCAGGTTGGGGCAGAGCAGTCCCACACCAGCGGGGACAGAAGTGGGGAGGCCTGGACTCCGTCAGAGGGGTCGGAGCCTTTCTCAAAGGGGGAGATGGGCTGAGAGCGGAGCCAGTCTGGGGTGGGCAAAGGCCTCTCACATGCAACACTGAAGCACAGGCGGCAAAGCACAAACCAGATGACGCCGGCTTCACCCCAACGGACGGTGCTGGAAGGGGACGCACCCGTCCTCCCAGGCCCCGCCTCGCTTGCCCCTGTCGGGCAGGGAAAGCCATGGCCCGTCCTTCCCCAATCAACTTCCTGAGTTTCTTCTTCTCGGAAGGTTCTGGAAACCCTTCCTAGAACTGTCGCTGGCCTTGGGCACACCAGTCACCCACGGCCAAGTCGACGCAGAAAACGGGGTGTTTGACAAGACGCAGCCCACACCAAGGGGCCTGTCCAGCGGATCGCGGCAGGGGTGGCCGCCCGCAAGGGATACATGCACTGTGGGTCCGGGCCGGACAGGGCCTTCCCTCCTTCGAGGATCTCAGAAGGCGGGTCAACGAGGCCCCAGCCAAGACCCTGGTGCCAGCAGGGCCACCCCTCGCCTCCTGGCCCATCTCCTGCGTTCCTGTACTTTCCCAGTGCCAGGGTACCCGGTCCCACTGCCTTCTGGGAATGCGCGTGGTCTACGTTGCCAACCAGCCCGGGAGACCTGCAGATCCAAAGCTCCCCGCGCCCCTCAGGGTCACGGCTCCTTCCTGTTGGAGTGAACGCAGCTTCTTCACCCCTGAGCGGTACCAGAGTGCTGGGGCGGACGCACCAGGGATGAGGCTGGTCTTTCCTCAAGTGGGAAACACCCCCAGGCTGAGCAGGATGGGGGAACCCGTTCTGCTGCCCAGCTCCCCCCCAGCCCCCCATGCCGGGTCACTGTTGACAGGACATTAAGTGACTCTGGGGTCACCAGGACACAAGGGTGTGGCCGGTCCGAGTTCACGAGTGCTGCTGAAAAGATGCATCCAAAGAGACTCGGCCAGAGGACGGGGTGGCCAGGAGCCCTGGGTCCGCCGCCTGCCCAGCCCCACTGAGTCTCACCTTCACAGGTCACCACCTGCATCTCCCGTGCTGCGAGTTGGCACCATGAGACCAACTACGCGGTCCCAGCTGTGAGCGTGGTGGCGAGGCCTGCACAGATGGTCCCTCGATAAAGAACCCGCACGGGCAGCCTCTGCGCACACTCGGGGCCGAGCACAGGAGGGTGAGTCACAGCCCGAGGGCCTGGCGGCCCTGCACCACCTCCTCCCGGACCCGGGCAAGTCGGGAGAGTCTCTGCGTAAAGGGGGCTAATGACACCCATCCGCGGCTTCTGAGGGCAGCGGGGGTAATGTGAGCACTTGCAAGGAGCTTTGAAGATGAGAAAGCGCCCTGGGTCCAATGGCCAGCAAGGGCGCCATCTGGGGCCCGCCAGCGAGCACTGCGCATGGGCACCCAACGCCCGAGGCAACTGAGTGGCTGGATCTCTGGAGCTGCGCAATTCTGAGACTGGGAGAAACTGGGAACAGGCTTGCTCGGGGGCCTGTCCTTGGGGCCACAGCACGGACCTGGGCCAATGGGTGGCTCCTCTACTTCCTGCCAAAGAACCTTCAATGGGTGCCTTAGTGGCACCCCAATAGTTAAGCTGAGGATTGCAGGGCCAACACTAACTGGGCTCCAAGATCAGCTCAGGTTTCACTCCAAGCCTTGCTCCTTTCTTTTACAACACAGAAAGCAAGAGGTTAAGCCCATGGGCCCGCAGGTTGGCTGCTCTCGGCTGCCAAGAAAGTCACCCCTAGGAGACACCTTCCCAGCATGACAGTGGGGCCGGGCGTGCACCAATGGCCAGTGACAATCACAACACATCAGAATTAAATGAGTGACTCAGGAGTCCTTTTTGAAAGCTGACATTTTGGGGCTGCAGAGACTTGAGAGGTGAGTGGCGCAGTCTGGAAGGGAACAGCCTTCGCCGGTGTCCATGCGGAGGCCTCCATTGGGAGGGTTGGTGGGGAAAGCAAGGGGGCCAAGAGAAGTGAAAAGGAGAGATGGGTGGGCTAGCATGGGGGGGCGCTGGCCTGGCACGAGGCGGACCCAGGTTCAGATCCTCAGCATCACCAGGGAGTGAGCCCCAAGCGGAGGCAGGAGTCAGCCCTGAGCACAGCGGGGTGGCCCCCAACCAACCAATCACCAAACAACCCATGAAAGGCACAGGTGGGCCCGGCAGACCATGGGGGCGGGCGGGGGGGGGGGGGCTTGTGCCACACGCTGCTGACCTGGCACCACATACAGTCCCCGAGTCCCGCCAAAGTGAGCTCAGTGTGCTGAGCCCGGTCCTCAAAACACTGTACATTAAACTTACTTTTCAACGGGCCGCAGAGATGCTATAGTACCCAGGGACTTGCCTTGCACGAGGCCAGCCTGGGTTCAGTCCCCCAGCCTCCCATACGGTCCCCAAGCACTGGCAGGGTCATTTCTGCATGCAGGTTGGGAGTAGGCCTGAGTCTTGCTGGGTGAGGCCCCAAACCCAAAGTAAATAACTTAAAAAATTTAAGAAAGACTTTTCCTTTTTTGGTTTCCAGGTCACACCTGGTGGTGCTCTGGTGTCACTCCTTGCTTAGGACCATACGGGTGCCAGGGAATTAAGCCTGGGTTGGCTGCGTGTAAGGCAAGTGCCCTACAGTACACTTTCCAACATTCAGCAATGCTCACAGGTTACTCCTGGCTCTGCACTCAGGTATTCATCCTGGTGGTGCTTGGGGGAATCATATGGGATGCCGGGGATTGCACCCAGGCCGCCAAGTGCAAAGAACACTCTCCCGGCTGTACTGTCACTCCGGCCCCCTGTAATGTCTTTCTGTGACTTTACTATAGAAATAAAGATTGGAATTGAAAACAATTAGTCTCACTATTTGGTAATACCTATTTTCTACTGGCATAGTAGGGATCTTAACTGTGAGTGAAAAAGAAAAACTTTTCTGTGTGTGTCTGTCCTCAGGAATCAGGCTGAACTGCAGATGGAAGCTTCTTTTACCACCTGAAAACGTGTAATTTACTTAAGCACATTAGAAACTAGCACGTTAATAGACCCTAAAAAGGTAAAAGACCTAATCTAGCAGCCCACAGAAAACGGCAGTCAGGGGCTGAGTGATAGCACAGCAGGGGCGTTTGTCTTTAATATGCCAAGCCCGGTCCATCCCCAGCATCTCATGTGGTCCCTGAGCACCTCCAGGAGTAACTCTTGAGTGCAGAGCCAGGAGGAAACCCTGAGCATCGCCAGATGTGGCCCCAAAACAAAAATAAAAAAACAAATCAGACAGCCAGGCCTTACACCCAGCTCTGACGGCTCCTAGTTCTGGCCCGACTGAACGCCATTTAAGTTGGGAGCCGGGCCTGGACGTCTGGGAGGGCTCTCGTTGCACACAGGGCTTTGCTGTTTCCAGCCCAGGTGCTGTCGGGCCGGAGCCCAGCCTCTGGCTGCACTGGGCTTTGTGCCACCTCCAGCCCTTTCCCTGGGGCTCACGTTAAAGCAGAGGCACCCACGGTCATAAAGGAATCCTCCGGAGATGGGCGGGGGAGGGGATCAAGGGAATGTAGCTGCCACCTACCCACAGGGACAGTCTTAGCCCGTCACCTGGCCTGGGGAGCTGGTCACCACGTGGCTACCTGAAATTGTCTATTCTGAGGAAGAAAAGAAAAGGAAAATCGCAGGCTTGGTTTAAAAAACCAAAGCCAGTAACGCAAGGCCAGGCTGCCAAGAGATTTCTCAGGGTCCACATCTTCTGAAGGTGCTGGGAAACTCACCTGGCTGTGCTCAGCACCGATTCCTGGCTCTGACCTTAGGAATCACCGCTTTTGCAGACTTTGGGAACTGCAAGGGGTGTTGGGGATGGAACCCGAGCCTGCCCCATGCAAGGGCAGCTCCTGCCCACGGTTGCCGCACTCCAGCAGCCACACCTGCGTGTCTAGGAAGCCGCGGAGCAGGTCAGAGACCGGGAGTCATGCCTCGGTCACAGGCCCAATTTGCGTCACATATCGGAGAAACGCTTTTCCCAGGGACCCAGGAGCAGGGACGACAGCGACTCCATCGCTCCCTGCACGCTCCTTCTCGATGGCTCTGCAGCTGGTCCGGCACAGCCTGCGCGAGTCCTGACCGGGAACGTCGACAGCGTCCCCTAGGGCGGGATGAGGAGCGGCTCGCCAGCGCTCCTGAGACTTGGGGCCTCTGACTCTGCAGCCCTGCTGGGCCCGGGTCCCCAGCCTGTCGCTGCCTCCTTTGCCCCCCCAACGCCCGAGCCCTTCCTGGGCCCACCCTCTATGGCCGCCAGTCCACACTGGGAGATGAGCTCTGGGAAGCGCACTGTCTGCCTGCAGGCCAAGGTGGCCCCGCTCCCGGGCATGTTCCCGCCTGCTCTCCCCAAATCATCAGAATGTGTGAGGGCTGAGCTTGCAAGGAGCAATTGCACACCTCCAGGAGGCTTAGCGCACCCCCACAATACCGAGAAGCAGCAGGAAGGTCCTCCTGGAGGTCCAGGGCCTCCAACCACACCTGCATGGCCACTGGGGAGAGCCCTGACGCTGGAGTAGCCAGGAACAGTCACCAACCTCCGGATGTGAGCTACCAGGAGGGACAGGTGTGAACACAGCTTTGAAAAATGCCTCTCGAGGGGCCAGGCAGATGGCACAGAGGGCAAAGCTGGCATGCTGATGACCAGGGTGCGATCCACAGCATCCCAAACAGCCCCCAAGCCACCAGCAGTGATTCCTGAGGCCAGAGCTAGGCAGCTATAACTCCTGAGCATCATCGCTAGGTATGCGGACCCCCCTTTCAAAAAAAAGGGGGGCCAGAATGATAGCGCAGTGGGTAGGGTACTTGCCTTGTACCTGGTCAACCAGGTTTGATCCCGGCATCCCATATGGTCCCCCGAGCACCGCCAGGTATGACCCAAAAAAAAAAAAAAAAAGCTTCTTAGGGGCCTGCCAAGAGCTCAGCAGAGGCACCGCCTTGTGTTTCAGAGCGAAACCCAGCCGTGGCCGCAGTGGCATGACCGGCGCAAGGGGAGATGAAGATCAACGCGTTAATTTTCGTGAACGCCTAGAAAATGAGCATTCTCAGAGCCGAACAGGACCAATCGCTGATGCTCCAGGTTTCCAATCATGGAGCTTGGAGGACTGGTGGGCTAGAGAGGACAGGGGCCGGGCACGGTCCTGGGCAGGCGAAGTGGAGCACTGCAGGAACTCTGGACATCAGTACCATGAACATTAACACAGAAAAGTATTTAAAAGCCCACCTAACTCACTAAGGCTGGCGCTCGAGGGCCTCACCTAATACGCGCGGCCCTTAAGAATCCCAACACGAAAAAGGAGTTTGATGTATGGGACGGGGGCAGGGCAGCACACACCGGGCTTTACGTGGCGGAAAGCACCGAAAGCAACGCTCTACATTTATACATGACTGAAAGCCCCCCTCCCGTAAATACATAAAACACAAGGCTGGGGAAATGGGGAGCGGGGGAACACGGAGGCAAAGATCAGGAGCCACCCAGACCCAGGCCTGATGCCTGGCAGCAAACACGCCATCCGGAGCTCTGCAAACGCCTTTCTTTCAAAGGGCTAAGGCAGGACGGAGCGGGGTGAAGGGAGAGCTGAGCAAGGCAGGACGGAGGGTGAAGGAGAGCTGAGCAAGGCAGGACGGAGCAGGTGAAGGAGAGCTGAGCAAGGCAGGACGGAGGGTGAAGGAGAGCTGAGCAAGGCAGGACGGAGCGGGTGAAGGAGAGCTGAGCAAGGCAGGACGGAGCTTGGGTGAAGGAGAGCTGAGCAAGGCAGGACGGCAGGGTGAAGGAAGCTGAGCAGGCAGGACTTGGGGCGCACTAGGGCGTCTGCACACGGCTGCAGACTCGCAGGCAGGCTGAGGCGCTGGTGCCTGCAGGAGACAAGACAGACAGAAGGACGGACAGACGGACACAGGGCCGCTAGACAAGCCACCGCAGGCGACGCAGCTGTGGAAAATACAGGCGCTGTGTCCAGGAAGCTGAGCTCTGAAGGCCACACATGACCCAGAAAAGGGTGCTGACCCGGCTGACGTCACTCCAGCAGCCCTGCATGCTGGCTCCTACCGTCAGAGGGGGCTCTCTAGCTCCCATTTCACCCCCAAAAGCAAGTTTCCAGGCCCAGGGAGGGGTCGGGGAGAGCCTTCCCCAGAGACCTGACATGAGGGAACCCTGCCGCAGGGCTGCCGCCATTCACACGAGCAGTGAAACATGCCAACAGCCATCAGAACATGCCCACCTGCAGAGACGGTGCAGCTGGCAGGGAGGCAAGGGGCGGAGACAGAAGGGGACGAGACTGGCCCTGCAGGTGCCCTCAATCAGGAAGAGGCCACGCGAACACCTGCTCCGCCACTTCTTGAGCCGGGGTCACGGAGCAGCTCGGGGAACCTGCCCGGAGATAAGCGCCCGCCGTGCTATCTGTGGGGCAGTGCAGCTGCATGGCCGCCGCGTGCTTATCCGGGTGGCCGGCCCAGCCCACACAGCGGCAGATCCCAGCGGGCCGCGTGGAGACCGAAGCCGCCGCCCTCCCTCCTCAGCCACAGCCCCCCCGTCCTTCCCCAACTTCCTCCAGCTGCCCCCAGAAAGTCTGCAGGGTGGGGGTCTTTACTGTAAAGCCCTGAATTGGGGGCAGGGAGCTACAGCACTTGCCTCGCACCGTTAGCACCGCGGAGGCCCAAGACGGCCTGGGTTGGCCCTGAGCACCACAGGTGGGCCCCCAAACCAAACCAATAAACACAGAAGCCTGAACCAGAGGGGCTGGGCTGGTAGGACTCCAGAGCCCGAGGGGAGCCCGGCTGGTGCCACTGTGGCTGGTGCCCTCGGGGCTCACGCCACTGCCACAGCTGCCACACACTGCTCATGCCCGGCCCCATCATTGCAGAGCCACTGCCAGGAGCCACTCGTGTCCCCACACGATGAAGCCTACTGCAGTGTGGGAGGGGAGCAGAGAAGGACATGGGTCCCCTGCAGGCATGGGGAGAGGGGACACGGGTCCCCTGCAGGTGTGGGGCGGGCGGAGAGGGGACATGGGTCCCCTGCAGGTATGGGGAGAGGGGACAGGGTCCCCTGCAGGTATGGGGAGAGGGGACACGGGTCCCCTGCAGGTATGGGGGAGGAGGGACACGGGTCCCCTGCAGGCATGGGGAGAAGACACGGGTCCCCTGCAGTATTGGGGAGAGGGGACACGGGTCCCCCTGCAGGTATGGGGAGAGGGGACACGGGTCCCCTGCAGGTATGGGGAGAGGGGGACTCGGTCCCCCTGCAGGTATGGGGAGAGGGGACACGGGGTCCCCTGCAGGTGGGGGGAGAGGGGACACGGGTCCCTGCAGGTGTGGGGAGAGGGGACACGGTCCCCCTGCAGGTATGGGGAGAGGGGACACGGTCCCTGCAGGTGTGGGGAGGGACACGGGTCCCCTGCAGGTATGGGGAGAGGGGACATGGGTCCCTGCAGGTGTGGGGAGAGGGACACGGTCCCATGCAGGTATGGGGAGAGAGGGGACACGGTCCCCTGCAGGTGTGGGGAGAGGGGACTCGGGTCACCTGCAGTAGGGGGAGAGAGGGACAAGGGTCCCTGCAGGTATGGGGAGAGGGGACACAGGTCCCTGCAGGTGTGGGGAGAGGGGACACGGGTCCCTGCAGGTGTGGGGAGAGGGGACACGGGTCCCCTGCAGGTGTGGGGAGAGGGGACACGGGTCACCTGCAGGTATGGGGAGAGGGGACACGGGTCCCCTGCAGGTATGGGAGAGGGGACACGGTCCCCCTGCGGTATGGGGAGAGGGGACACGGGTCCCCGCAGGTGTGGGGAGAGGGGACATGGGTCCTCCGCAGGGTGGGGAGAGGGGACACGGGTTCCCTGGAGGTGTGGGGAGGAGGGACACGGGTCCCCTGCAGATGGGAGAGGGGACACGGGTCCCCTGCAGGTGTGGGGAGAGGGGACACGGGTCCCTGCAGGTGTGGGGGGAGGGGACTCGGTCACCTGCAGGTATGGGGGAGAGGGGACACGGGTCCCCTGCAGGTATGGGAGAAGGGGACCGGTCCCCCTGCAGGTGGGGGAGAGGGGGACACGGTCCCCTGCAGGTGTGGGGGAGGGGGACACGGGTCCCTCGCAGGTGTGGGAGAGGGGACACGGGTCCCTGCAGGTATGGGGGAGAGAGGGACCCGGGTCCCCTGCAGGTGTGGGGAGAGGGACACGGTCCCCTGCAGGTGTGGGGAGAGGGGACACGGGTCCCCTGCAGGGTGGGGAGAGGGGGACACGGACCCCCTGCAGGTATGGGGGAGAGGGGACACGGTCCCCTGCAGGTATGGGGGAGAGGGGACACAGGTCCCCCTGCAGGTATGGGGAGAGGGGACTGGGGTCCCCTGCAAGATGGGGAGAGGGACGGGGTCACCTGCAGGTATGGGGAGAGGGACACGGGTCCCCTGCAGGTATGGGGAGGGGGGAACGGGTCACCTGCAGGTATGGGGGAGGGGGGACTCGGTCACCTGCAGGCATGGGGAGAGGGACACGGGTCCCCTGCGGTATGGGGGAGAGGAACATGAGACCCCTGCAGGTATGGGGAGAGGGGGACACGGGTCCCTGCAGGTGTGGGGAGAGAGGGACACGGTCCCCTGCAGGTATGGGAGAGGGACCCGGTCCCCTGCAGGTATGGGAGGGAGAGGGGACTGGGGTCACCTGCAGGCATGGGGAGAGGGGACACGGGTCCACTTCCATGAGGCCGCAAGGAAAGAAACAGGAACTGCTCCTGTCCACAGGTGTGGCCTCTCCTACGGCAGCCACCAGCAGCGACTTGGGGCAGGGACCTGCACTCCACCTCGGGGGCTGCGACTTTGGGGGTAAGAGGTGAGAGCACAGTCACACCCCTGCTCACCTCCAGGCACAAGAGAGGGACAGTGAGCGGGGAACACCCCGTGAGCGGAGAGGGACAGCCGCAGGAGCTCCAGCAACCCCCTGGGACTGGCGGCAGGCCGAGGAGGAGAGCCTCTCCACTTCCTCTCCCCTTTCGGAGAACCTGCGCCAGGAAGAAACCTGAGCGTGCCTCTGCGACGCGGCAGACAGCAACCAGGAAAGGAGTGGGCTTTGCACGCAGGAGGCTGCGTTCTCTCACTCCGGAACCGCAGGTTCCTGAGCACCAGCGCCGCAGGGAGGGGTCCCCAGGCACAGAACCAGGAGTAGCCTCTAGCAGCCCTGGGTGCGGCTCAAAAGCAAACCAAACCCAAACCAGAAACCTCCCAGCAGACTCAGACCAAGTGCTGGGGAGACCCAGCGCTGGCCGAGAGTCAGCAGCTGCACAAACCCCTCCGAGCCGCCGTCCCGTTGGTTGCACCCAGCACGGGAACACCAAGGCAACAGTGAGAGCGGGTGGGGCTCGGCCAGAGCAACAGGACAGCCTTGCACACAGCAGATCCCCTGGCACCCCATATGGACCCCAGAACACTGCGGAGGAATGCAGTGTGGCCCCCTAATAAAAAAAAAGCGAAAATAAAGGTGCAGGGACCGGACACGACACGAGTACAGGGCTGCAGGGGCGGCTTGGCTTAAGGGGCGGCTGGTCTTAAGGGGGGCTTGGGGCAGGGCAGGGCTTAAGGGCGGGGCTGGGCTTAAGGGGCGGGACTGAGGGCCCCACGATTAGTGCCTGTGGTGGTGGGACAGAAGAACAGGAGGGGTGTTACTTAAGCTCTCCTGCTCCCCGCCCCCAGCATGACCATGAGGGTCGACACAGAAAGGGGAGAACAATCACCCCGTCACCGGGAAGGGGGCTGGCCAGCAGGGAAAGGAGGTTCCGGGAGGACGGGGGAGGCTGAGCTTTAGGGCAGTTCCTGGCCCCTGCACACACAGGAAGCGTCTGTGCCGGCAACCCCGAGGCTGCTCTGTTTGCGTGAGCCCCGGAGCAGAGAACGGGTGGCTGGCACCCGGGGGGGCATGGCACAGACCTCCAGCCCACATCAAACATGCTGTGCTTAGGATTCTTTTTTTTGCCTTTTTGGGTCACACCGTGACGCTCAGGGTTACTCCTGAGCGGTGCTTGGACCATATGGGATGCGGGGATCGAACCGGGCGGCATGGGCGGGCCGCATGCAAGGGGCAAACCCCTACCGCTGGGCTATCGCTCCGGCCCATGTGCTTAGGATTCTTAACGTATCAAGAGTACACGGCCGGTGGCTTTGCCCAGGTTCACTACACACCGCCAACCACGTGGGGAGAGTCCTCTGGGAATCGTGGCCTCCGTCTTCAATTTTCTAGGAAGTGTGTCACCCTCCACCTGGAAGCCCCATCTGTGGCTCCAGCTGGCCACGACAGAGCCCACGTGCCCTGTCCAGGAACAGGATGGAGGAAGAAACGTGCCAGTCCCCAAGGTCGGGCCTCAGCGTCTACACAGAACACTCCCGAAGGGAGACAGCTAGCCGACGGCCCGCAGGTGTCAGCCATGAGCTCAATTTACTCCAGGGCTCACCCTAGTCCCAAGAGGCCCCCTCCACATCTGACACCAAGGGGTCCATGCACGCTCACCGCAGGCTCTCGGAGTCTGCTCCGGGAAACCCTGCGTGGCACATGGGGGCGGGACAGGGAGGAGGCGCCTGCAAGGTGCAGGGACAACACTGCGTTCCTGGGAGCCACAGGGCAAGAGCAGGTGGCAGGGCCTCGTGCAGCCCCTGGTCTCGAGTTAGGTTTGAGGCAGCTCGGAGGCCTGCTGTCACTTGACGGTGAAGCTGGGCAAAATCTCCGACCTTCTAGGGCCTGCATCCGACCCTACTCTGAAAGTCCTTTCCTCCTGCAAGTGAGGCTTTGCACAGGCTGGCGAGGGGGGCCCTTAAGTGACCGCCCCAGGGACTCACTCCCCCCAGCTGGTCGCGATACGGCTAGGTACAACTGCACAAAAATCACTGTGACAGAAAACGAAAATCAAGCGATGCCCTCTCAGGATGAAGTCGCAGCTTGGGGGTAGAAAAAAAAAGCCAAAACAAAAATTCCCAGAGTACATTAAGGAGCCCAATAAACTTCCACAAGAGGAAAACCATTATTTCCAGGGCGCCTTGGCGGCAAAGAACACACTCTGTGGCAACGGGGCGACCCGCCTGCTAACTAGTCCCCGTGGAGGCGCAGGGCTGAGCGCGGCTGGGCGCTACCCAGGGCGGACGCGCCCCACCTGCAGGGCGGCCGGCGATCTCCTCCATTCAAGGCGGGGAACGCGACACCATCGGGTTCCCACAGCCCGGCGGCCGGCTCAGGTACCCAGACCTGATCAGCCCCGTCGGGTTAGTCACCGGGACTGTTAGTCACCTGGCGGCCCCGCCCTTCCCGACAGGTCCGCGGGCGCGGGCTCCGCGGGCGCGGCGGTGACAGCGGCTCCTGCAGCCC
>JAJIBD010011967.1:0-35081 GCA_021461705.1 Cryptotis parvus
TTTAGATAACAAACTGTGAATAGAAGATGACTGTATTTTTTGAGGAGGAATGCACATTTTTTTCAGTGAGTCTTTATAGTCCAAATATTTAAGTTGGACAGAAATTGACAAAGTCTACATAAAAGATCGCTGTATTTTAGCAGAAAATTGTACTTTACGCCTTTACTTTGCACTCCTAATTTTCTGCATTATTCAGCTTGGTCCAAAGTGTTAGTTTTATTTTGTAGTCTATCATACTATCGTTTTTTTCAGGTGAAGGAGATAAAAATTAACCTTCGAGACCTTTGAGACCAGACAGAGCTCAGTGGGCTGAGCACTGGCTTTGCTTGGGGAACTTGGGATTCTAGTACCGGTAGCAACCGGGTTCCTAGCACCTAGCACCATCACCATGAGGCACAGAGAGGGAAAAAGTTTTTAGTTCTGGTATGTGTGCCCCCCCCCCCCCCAAAAAAAAAACCCTTTTTGATTTAATCCTCTCATTGAAACTTTAAAATTAATTCTTTATAAGTATGAAGTTCTTGTAATCTGCTTTTATATTACAAAAAAGAATGGGTTAAAGTAACGTGATAGCTCTGAAAACATGTATTTGACTTAATAAATTCACACATTTAGATCAATGGGTGATAATATCTAAATAACTCTCTGGAAAAACTATACAAGGTAAAGCTTAGAATTTTCAATAATTTGCATTTATTTCTTCTGTTTGTTTTTAATCTTCAGATACTGACTTTAATAACACCAGCGTGATATATAAGAATATTTTAATTGAATCACCATGTGATTTGAATATTTCAGAGTTCATAACACACTTACATACTCTGAGCTGTCTTTGTGCATTGAAATACCAATTCTACGGTTTTTAAAAAAAAATCTCTTTATCTAGACCTCTCATAGAGGATTCTAATTGTTAAAGATACTCTTTTTCCTGACAGTGAAAGTTAGTCAGAAAAAGATGACTCAACTCTG
Organism: Cryptotis parvus; assembly: GCA_021461705.1. Taxonomy (NCBI): domain Eukaryota; kingdom Metazoa; phylum Chordata; class Mammalia; order Eulipotyphla; family Soricidae; genus Cryptotis; species Cryptotis parvus. Next base: position 967 of record JAJIBD010011967.1, read on the forward strand.
ACAAAATAGTATTTTTATGTTCTAAATTTTCTCAATAAAGCTCTAATTCAACAAGTTCTACAGATTCTTTCATACATTTTACACTGTCTGCCATGAGTAAATGAAGAAAAAAAATTCATCAGATCCTTGCAATGCATGTTCAAAACAAAGAGGTAGAACTCACTCTAGATATTTTTTCCAACTTTTGCCATGGCTATCACAGGGTCCTTTAAAAACTTTTTTGGTAGTTTGTTCTCCCCATGGGGTACATGGAGAGCAGACTCTCTACCTGTTCTTTCACCTGAAGATTTTATTAAAAGCTGTTAATTTTCTTTCATAGGCTCATTGTGATTGTTTTCTATATTACTCTTGAACATAAAAACAAGAAAATTAAAATGTGCCCTGACTAATGGAAGCGGTATTTAAAACAGTCATGCCAGAATTTTACTCAATATTGCAGATTTTAAACATACTAAACTTCCTTCCTCCTAAGTCCCTATTGTTCTGGATCAGCTTTTCCCATTATCGTAGATTATATGGTATAGAAAGGAACAAGACCAGTTTATAAATAACAGTTTAAAAGTTACTAATAGATGTCAGATCAGTAAGAGTCCAGTTGAACACTTTTATAATACAAAAGAATTAGTTGTAGTTCTTTGAGAAAAAAATATTCCAAGTTAAAAATGATTATGGGAGGAGGAAGTCTATAAGATTATAGTAAGAATAACTTTTAAGGCATCATAGCTGAATACTAGATTTTGATGATAAAAAACCATTCTCTTACTTTGGGGGAGAATGCAAAGAAAAAAGAAATTATATAATGAGTAAAAGCCATTAAAATGAATGTCACAAAATTTATCTTTTTATATGTTCTAATTTTACAGAAAGATAGGATTAGATTATATATTGTGTTTGAAAAAGATTGGTTATGAAAAAGAAGTAAACTTTTGAGAGATAGTGTCTGCTAGTTTACAAACTAGATAACTAGCAACATCTAGTGGTCAATTCTATGATCAACCTCTCCACTTCTTTTTTTTTTTTTGCTTTTTTTTTGCTTTTTGGCGGCACTCAGGGGTTACCTCCTGGCTCTGCACTCAGGGAATTACTCCCTGCCTGTGCTCGGGACCATATGGGATGCCGGGGATCGAAACCCGGCCCGGCACAGGCCTGCTGTGTGCAAGGCAAACGCCCCTACCGCTGGGTTATCGCTTCGGGCCCTCCACTTCTATTATTGTGTATGACACAAGTTTTCTCATGTATTTTGAATTTCACTTAAAAAAATAAATATGCAAGTACAAAAAAAATGCACTTAAATCTAAGCATTTTACTACATACACACAAACATGCAGTTTGCTCACTATTCATTAAAACTTGAATGTTTTTCTTAAGGTTTTGAGCAATGGGCTTAAGTATTAAATAGTGTTCATCTGCTTTATTTGTCATAAAATTGTTGTTTTCCTGCATACAGGAGAAGTATTAAATTTTCCCAACGCTAAAAGTTAACTTGATAGTTTGATTATTTTAATTAATAGAATTGACAAGTATTTAAAGACATTATTTAACTGTTTGAAATGAGATTTTTTTATGACAGAATATTTCAACATTTGAATGCACACACTCTGGCAGTAAAGTTTCCTTACATATTTAAAAAAATAATAAACGCTAATTTTCAGTGGATAAAGAGCAGTCGGTCACCTGGATTATATAATTTTTTCATGGTAACTACAAATAAATCATCAGGAGTTTAATACAGATTTAAAACTTCAGGAAGCACATGAATCCTACTAATACCATTTAAATATTTTTTTCTTTCTCTATCTATCTATCTATCTATCTAATCTATCTATCTATCTATCATCTATCTATCTATCTATCTATCTATCTCTACTACTATCACCTCCTATCTATCTATCTATCCATCTATCTATCAAACATTTTATTATACCACCGTGAGATATACAATTACAACGTTCATGTTTGGAGGTTTTGGTCACATAGTGTTCCAGGGCCCCCGCCCTCCACCAGTGCCCATTTCCCCACCACCAATGCCCCCAATTCCTCCCCCCTCCCATAGCCTGCCTAAATGGCAGGTTCTTTATCTCTTTCTCTCTCTCTCTCTCTCTCTCTCTCTCTCTCTCTCTCTCTCTCTCTTTTCCTTCTCTTACACATTGTGGGTTGTACTACATACACTTGGAAGCCATCATGTCCATTTAAATACTTTAAGAGAGAGGTTTCTTTTAAATTAAAACTAGGTTTGGAAAGATAGTACAAAGATTAAGTTGTGTTGTTTGCAATCACTGATTCCAGTTTTAACCCTCTAACATCACTGGGTGCAGACTGGAGGCTTCCAAGCACTTCTGGCCCAGCCCTGAGCCTGGATTCCAAGGATTCCCACCAGTAAGGATTACCACCAGCATGGCCAGGTTAATCCTTGGTATAATAGGTCCAAAATAACACCACATCCTGGGACCTGAGCATTGAACTATCAGCACAGTTGGCTGAAAATCACTTGGGTATATTATCTGAACACTTTGGAGATACTTTTTTCCTCTCAACAAAACGAAAAAAAAATTAGTAATGTGTATATAGTATTGATACTGAAAACATATACAGTATTGAAGGAGGAAGCCTCAGTTTCCCCTTGCCAACCTGAGAGAAGACCACAGTTTCTCCTTGTCAGCAGTTCCAGTTCTCCCATTGACCTACCTCGCCTCATCCTAAGGCCCTATCTCTAACATTCCTGACTTTCCCAGAATCATACAATTCTCTTTGGAACCAGGAGTCACAAGACTAAGATAAACAAACAATACCTGAGGTAGTTAGCCAGAAAGACCCAAACCAGCCAGACCACCCTGAAGATTTCTAGGCATTCTCTGTAATACTTGGTTGATAACAATGCAGGAGGCCTTTTTAAAGGAGCCCACACGAGACTCCTTTACTTTAACTTAGTCCTATACTAAGTTACTCTCCCTGCAAGGGGAGCTCCTTTCCTTTCTCCTCTAGTTTCCAATAAACTTTTCTACTCTCTAATTCTGAGTCTGAGCATCTTTATTATTCAATATTTTCATTCTTGAAAATATTGAAGAACCCTGGGAATCGCAATCGAACAGAGACCTTCCGCCGCTGCTTCTGACTCACCTGCATCAGTATCACAATGAAAGAGAAACAGGAAAAATCTAAGATGACAGAACAAGAAAAACTGTGCTTACTCTACATAGATGTAAACCTGAAACCCAGATGAATAGAGCTTTCACAGTAGGAATAAAAAGTACCCAGGTCGACAGGAAACAGAGAGAGATGCTCCAAGTGTATTAAAGACATCATCATATATCATGACTTATTAGAGAATGGATAAATATATACAAAGCAATTAATATAATATACCATATCAACAACAAAAAAATCACATTATCCTGTTCATGCAGACCATGATACTGGTTTCAGTGATATCTTTGGAACCTCTATTCCTTTAACAAGAAAACCAAAGCAAAAATAAGTGAACTATACGAAATGACAGAAACTATCACTAAAATTTATAGGCATTTTACTGAGTAATAGAAAGTGTTCAGATATCAAATGAGTCAAATCCAAGATAAAGAACACATGGAACTCTACACACAACACACACACACACACACACACACACACACACACCAAGAGACATATACACATATAACAAAAATATTCCAACAAAAAATTGGCAGAAAAGCTGACTTCACCAAAGAATATTTATAGTCTACAAGTGTTGGGAAACACCTCACCCACCCCTGAGCTTGCTAGGGGCAGCTGTGTTTCCCAACGACATTGGGGAGCAGGACAGGAACCCCTTCTTCCTCAGGGGATCTGCGGCAGGCGGACAGATAAAGGTGAATGAATCCAGCAAAGTTCCAAAAGGCTTTTACTTACACAAGTTCTGGTATTGCAATCCAATAACAGTAAAACCCCAAATTCCAGTTCCTAGCTGGACTCAGGCCACGCGTGTTTAGACCAGGATCCTTAAGCCAAGATGGTTGCTGCACTTGGAACCATGCGCTTGGGCTAACACAGGCAAAAAGGATTCCAAAACTGCAGGTAGCCTAACCAACAGAGAGCAGAGCCAGCAGAGAGAGCCAAAAGAAGAAGACTGCTTCGTTTATAACCCTATTGGCCCATAACAAAGGGTCACAGTCAAGACAATTCTTTCAGGTTCAGGTTCACTTCCCCAAGTGTGCTCACCTGGCCCAGGCCATTTAACTGTTAATTTTGACAACTATTCTCCTGCAGATACTCTGTAGAGTGGGGGAAGGGGATCTGATAGAATTGTATCTCAGGATTAATACTAATGGGCATGTACACCATGAATATTCTACAGCTAGGTATATTTTCTTTAAACTTTCATTAGACCCTTATCTTTTCATCATGGTAGTTCTAGGTACTAACCTTTAAACTATAAACTTATTGGAGAGCCATGCTCACTTGCAAGGAGGCAAACAGCATTTCTCTCTGAAAGAGACAATTATCAAATTATATTGGCAAAAGAAACTTTGTGGAATGGAGAAGCAAAGCAAGTGAACAAACAACCAAACAAGAAAGTTCAGCTTTTAATGAGATTACTAGAAGGAAGGAAGGATGGGGTTCCAAAGGATTGTGCTAAACTGACAATGACATTTGGTTATAGGTATGATGTGGTAATATGTATTGGAAGAGTATACCTGTGGAATTGTACTCCTGAAACATACAAAGTTGGAAGCTAACATTACCTCTCCAAAAATTAACTTCCATATGAGTTAAGCAATTCCACTTCTTGGCACCTACCCAAAGGACCAAAAACTCTATTCAAAATATACATTTTCACCCTATGTTCATTGCAGCACCATTCATAATGCCCATATTTGTAAAGAACCCAAGTGTCCCAGAACAGAAGACTGGATAAAGAAGCTATGGTATGCATGCACATAGAGAATTACTCAATACTCAACTAGAAGGAAAATAAAAGCATGCAATTTGCTGCCCTGTAGATGAATCTGAGAGTCTCATACTTAGTTAAGCTAGTCAGAGGAACAGACACAGAATTTTTTCTCATATAAGGAAACAATGCCAGGGTAAAACAGGTTCCCAAAGGCAATGGAAACCAAGAACTGTTCTCCAGGAGCAGTTGATCATGGTAGGGGATATATGATGAGGGAATTAGGGATGGGTCGATGGGTGCACTGGAGCAAGGGAGGAGGTAAGTGGACTCTCCAGGAAGAGTCCTGTTATGGGTGAAACCCTGTCATCATTAACAATATTGTAAACCACAGTGCCTAAAAGAAAATGAAGGTGCAAGTTCTCTCTCTTTTTCTTTTTTTCTTTGGTGGGTGGAGGGAGGAGACATCTGGATGTCTTCATGGATTATTGTTAGCTCTGTGCTCAGGTACTGCTTCTGACAGGTTTTGGGGACCATATGAGGTACCAGGGATGGAACTTGGGTTGACTACCTAGCAAAGAAGAGTCTCATCTGATTTACTATCACTCTGACCCTAAAGTGCAAGTTCTTCATAATACATTTACCCAAAATAGCATTATAAGTTCATACCTTTCTTACATTGTATCTATTATCTCATAGAGATAACACCTGATCACTTGATCACTTGAATCCCATTATTCATCAATTTGCTCGAGCGGGCACCAGTAACATTTCCATTGGACCCTATCAAGTCCCAATGTAGCCCAATGGCATCTGGTTGATTCAGGAATATGAAGAGCCTCAAACCGCTCCTTCAGGGTCTTGACAAGGAAGTCTGACTATCTTGTAGGTGGGCGGCCACTTGATCTTTTGACATCCCGTGGGATCCAGTCGGTAATGGCTCTAGTCCAATGGTCATCTCCAAATCGCATTACATGTCCAGCCCATCTGATTTTCGATGCCTTGGCAAACAAGACAGCGCTCCCTGACTCTGGAACAGTGATGGAGGTCAGAACTCCTAATTCCTTCTCTCACTTGAGTGAGGCGTGATATTCCAAGCATAGCTCTTTTCGATTCCTGTCTGTTCCCGAACAGCATTCTCATCCTGCTTTCATAGGGCCCAGGTCTCTGAGGCGTATGTTAATGCAGGGAGAACGGTGGAGTCAAAGAGATGTGCCCTGAGCCGGAGGTTCTTTGTCCTTTTAGCTATTTCTTCGATGCCTTTGAAGGCATTCCATGCCACTCTTCCTCCTGCGCAGCTCAGGTTTTAGGTCGCTCATCCATCATGAGTTTCTATATGATCTTTTAAGTTTGGATCAGGTTCTAATTTTGAATCCTTTTAAATGTGAAAGATTTTTGGAATGTGAAGGTGTGTGCTGTTTTCACCTTATTGAGACCTCTGCATCATTTTTTCTGTATTAGCTACATTACTCAATTATTTCTTTACATTGGGCTTCTCCAAGTTATTCTAGCTGCCTGCATCAAGTCTCTGAAATGGCAGCATCGTCAGCACTCTCTCAATCCACTATTCCTTTACAAATCTACTCATGTTTAATTCAAATCATGACCAATGCTATAACCTTTCATTTACTTGCTGTACTATTATTTTTGTTGACTTTCTCTGATTTCCTCTTTGAATTATCCAATTTTGTAAAATGTCAGGTACATTTATCACTGCAAGACAAGTAAGAACCACAATTACATGCTTTGCTGTCCTGTTTGAACTTTGAGGTATAAGGTTCAAATCTCAAGAGTGCTAAATGCCTTCTTTATGTAGAGAGAGTACACCTTACAACTAAAGCCAATGTATCTAATTAGAATACAATTTTAATGCAGGGATTTCTCATTACAACAGTATCAGAATACAATGCAATTAGCATTAGCAGTAAAAAGTCAAGGACAGGGTATAAAATATTTAAGATGGAGAATTAGGGAAGTAAATAACAGATAAATAATGCAATTAGCATTAGCAGTAAAAATGTTATGTACAGGTTATAAAACATTTAAGATGGAGGATTGGGAGAAAAATAACAGCATTGTCCAGAGTTGCTTTGGAGCTGTCCCTTTGTGGAAAGGGTGTAGCTTCTTCTACACCCTTTCTGTAGAAGAAGATCTGTAGGAACTTAAGGGAGAAGGTGTAGAGATCCTCAAATCTGGACTTTCAATGTTCAATTGGGATACCTCAGGGTCCCTAACAGGTGCGGGGTTCAGTGGGGTCCCTCATGTGTTCAGGGATGACAACCATTCCTCAGACCTATGGGTGAAAAAAAGGAGCCACACATTTGTTGGTAATCAGTGGCTGTTTCATTCAAGTCTAGTTGGCTAGTTATAGAACATCCTGGAGGGTTGGGGGTTGGGTGTTACAGAAAGGCAATAGAACTTTAATCCTAAAACAATGAGCAGATGCAAAAGCCCCTTCCTTCTGGGGATAATTTACTAGGGGACTCTTCCCACCCATCAAGGAAATCTTGCCCTAGGGCTACAGACATGCCCCATGACAAAGGCAGAATTCCATCTAAGGGTGCATTGCTTTCTTCTTTTCTTTTACTGGTAATCCATACATACAAGCATATAATATTTCTAGTCATTTGGGGCTGGAGCAATAATTCAGCAGGTAGGGCATTTGTCTTGCACTCGGCTGATAGAGTTTCTATTCCTGGCACCTCAAATGGTCCCCCGAGCACTGCCAGAAGTAATTCCAGAGTGTAGAGCCAGGGGTAACCCCTGAGCATCTCCGGGTGTGACCCAAAAAGCAAAAAAAAAAAAATCCATATATTTCTAGTCATTTATATAAATACAGCAAGATATATAGACTTTTATCTACACCCTGGATTAAGCTTAAAATGGTCTCATGATAAAGGGTGGCTTTTCCTGGGGACATCTTATTATATATTCCAGATTATAATCCTCAGACCAGGTTAGTTTTTCCTAACTCCAACAGGCTCCTAAATCAGTTGCTTATTATGGTACCTAGGTCGAGAACTCAACATGATGAAGTACCTAAAACCTGAGCTGCGCAGGAGGAAGAGAGTGGCATGGAATGCCTTCAAAGACATTGAAGAAATAGCTGAAAGGACAAAGAACCTCCGGCTCCGGGCACATCTTTGACTCCACCATTCTCCCTGCATTAACGTATGCCTCAGAGACCTGGGACCTACAAAAACAGGATGAGAATGCTATTTGGGTCTCCCAGAGAGGAATCGAAAGAGCTATGCTTGAATATCACGCCTCACTCAAGTGAGAGAAGGAATCCGGAGTTCTGACCTCCATCGCTATTCCAGAATCAGGGACACTGTCTCGCTTAGCAAGGCATCGAAAATCAGATGGGCTGGACATGTAATGCGATTTGGAGACAACTGCTGGACTAGAGCCATTACCGACTGGATCCCACTGGATGTCAAAAGATCACGTGGCCGCCCACCTACGAGATGGTCAGACTTCCTTGTAAAGACCCTGAAGGAACAGTTTGAGACTCTTCATATTCCTGAATCAACCAGATGCCATTGGGCTACATTGGCACGCTGATAGGGTCCAATGGAAATGTTACTGGCGCCCCACTCGAGCAAATTGATGAATAACGGGAATCAAGTGAACAAGTGATTTTGGGGTCATGAAAGAGTTTGTTCCATGATCTTGTTGTTAACTTATTACACTTCTTAAGACACTTAGCCTGTCCCATGTTGCAGTCAGGGTAGCTTACTCATAGCTACCCTGGTCTTATAGCTATGGATGCAGGATGGAGTCCTGCATCCATACAAGTCCTGCAAATGAGGTATCCCTCCTTTTAGGGTATATGGAACCAAGATCAATCTAAGGGAAATTGAAGTTTTAGTCAGGTGATATAATGGATACTCAGGAGTATTTCAGAGTTAATTAACTTCTATATTACAAATGTATAGAATAATTGTCTTCCTGTGTCTATGCAAAATGGACACAGCTCTAGCATAAGAATAAGAAAAGGGGGCTGGAGGGATAGCCAAGCAGGTAGGGCATTTGTCTTGCACGCGGCCGGCCCATGCCAGCCAGGGTTCGATTCCCGGCATCCCATATGGTCCCCGAGCACCGCCAGGAGTAATTCCTGAGTGCAGAGCCAGGAGAAACCCCTGAGTATTGCCGGGTGTGGCCCAAAAAAGCAAAAAAAAAAATAAAGAAAAGGGCATATGGAAATAGATAAGCATCATTTAACTTAACAATACAAAATCCAAGTTCATCAGAAGGCTAACTCTGCAAACCACTGCACCTGAGTAGAAGACAGTAGAAGCAACTGCAAACAGCAGATAGGGGAAGGAGAGCACAAAGGAGAGGCTAAAATTAAAGAGAATTGTGTGCCCCAGTGGGCTAGGCTGTGGCCCTATTAGCACTGGAATGGGTGAGATTCAAAAAGCCTAAGTTCCTTGCAGGAGGGGAAATGACAACTCCATTGTTCAACCTGAAATACTTAGAACTGTAATCCAACACCGTTCCTCACCATATTGCAGTACTGTTATCAGAACTACCTGTTGATTTAATTTATGTGAGATTTTTCTCCTCATTTAGAGTAATCTTTGTCTGTTCTTGACTTTCATACACCTGTGGCATGATCAAATTGACAAGATAAGTCACTCTCTTTATTGTCTCCCTCAACTTTGGGTGTGTGTGTGTGTGTGTGTGTGTGTGCACAGACATAGGGGGAAGGTTTATCTTACAACATCTCTATTTTTTTCTCTGGGTCTACTCTATTTTCCTTCTCACTTAGGTTATCAGTAATTGTTACCTATGGTTGCCCCTATTTTCTTTTCTTTTTCTCTTTCTTTTTTTTATTGAACAAGGAATTACAAGTTGCAAAGATTTAGGATTGAATTTTAGGCATACATTCTTCCAACACAAATCTCTTCACTAGTGCCCACTACCCTCCACCATCCTCAACTTAATACTCTCTAGATCCATCCACATTGAAGTAAATTGCATATCTTTATACTTTCTTAAGGTTGTGTAGGATTCCATTGTGTATATGTACCATAGCTTCTTTGTCCAGACATCTGTTTATGGGTATTTGGGTTGTTTCCATATTTAATATAATGCTGCAATGAACATAAGACTGCTGATTTTTTTCTGCTTTGTATTCTTGGCTCCTTGAAATGGAAACTAAATTCATAGTGTTTTGAGTAATGTCCATACAGTCTTCCAAAAAGGCTGGATTAGTCAACATTCTTACTAGCCATGAATGACAATCCAGTAAGCTAATAAGCTTCTGCACCTAAAAGGAAACAATGGCCAGGATGCAAAGACAGCACACAATTATTTGCCTACCAATTATCTGACAAATGTCAATATCTGAAGCACCCGTAGAAATCTACAGGAAAAACATCCAACCCTATAGAAAATGGTGAGAAGAGATAAACAGGAACTTCTTCAAGGAAGAAATACAAATAGCCAAAAAGTACCCCTTCACTTCACTTGTCTTCCCGCTCATCATCGATTTGCTCAAGCGGGCACCAGTAATATCTCCACATGTCCTGTCATGCTGTAGCCCAAGGGCATCTGCTTGCTCCAGAAACATAAATAGCCTCAAACCATTCCATCACGTCATGGGAATAAGGTCTATAATTGTTACTGGTACTTGGCACATCACAATGACATGGGTAGCTTGCCAGGCTCTGTTGGAGGGGTGGGATACTCTCATAGTTACCTCTGATCTCCAGCATTTATTGACAGCTCTTCTGCTGGGTGGAGTTCTGACAACAGGGGAGGTCCCAGATGTGGAAAATGGTGGTCCTAAGGGTGTGGGGGGGTCCTCTGGCTTCTTGTGAGGCTCTGCTGGGGTGGTGGGCCAGGGCTAGAATCCACAATTCCTCCCAGGAGCCTCGTGATCAGTCTGGGCACAGGGAGAGCCAGTAGCAGCTCTGCCTCTGCCCCTTGTATGTGAGTCTCTGGATCCTTGTATGTGAGCCTCAGTAAAAAAATATATGAAAAAAAATCCTCTATATTGTTAAGCATAAGGAAAATGTAACTCAAAATAACAATGAGATATCACCTCATACCATAGATACTGGCACTCATCAAAAAAAAAAAAATAACAACAGTGTTGGTGAGGATGTCCAAACCTTTGCACCAATGCATTGCTGCTCCATCTCAATGGCTCCTATCTTTCTCTTTAGTAGTCAAGGTCATGCTATGTCAGTGCACACAACATTTTGTTCTGACAAGACCATTGCAGCACCAGTCACTTGTCACTTTCACTTGTCTTCCTGTTGTTCAAACAATTTGCTCGAGCAGGCGCCCGGTAACATCTCCATTTGTTGGGAATGAGGTCCGTTATTGTTACTGTTTTTGGCATATCGAATACACCACAGGTAGCTTGCCAGGCTCTGCAGCACCAGTGCATATAACAAACTTGACAACAAATGTAAAGGGTAAGTGATCAAACACAAACATTTAAAAATAAGTGACATGATTAATCTTTGGTCAACATGCTCACCTATTCATAACTATTTGCATAATTACTATCTAGCAGCAGTGTTTGCAGCTTGGACTCTTGCTCAGTTAATATGGTATAAAACTAAAATTTTAGCCCTGCTGTTGTCTTTCAATAAAGTTGATATAATGCATGACTGAAAAGGTGTTCATTTTGTCTTGTGAAAGGCAAGGATATACAAAACACACACACACAAATTAAATTCCAAGGTTTTGGATCACATAAAATTTCTTATAGTCCAGTCATTTAAAAATTAAAAATAAAAATAAAATAAATTGGAAAATGTTTCCGTAATTTCTTCAAAGTCAACCATCAGCCTACTATATCGCCCAGATATTTCACCTCTAAGCATCAGGAGATATGGAAGCATATATTCACAGAAGGACTTGTACATAGTTGATCAAAGCAGTTTTACTTGTAATTTATCCCAATTAAAAAAGCAAAAACACTCAAGTGAATGAGTAAACAACTGTGGTACAGTCAGTCAAAGAAATGTTGCTTAACAAAATTAAAAATTAACAATTGACATATATTTAAAACTTGTATATTCTAAAAACAGTGACTCTAAGTAAAATAAGGCAGTCCAAAAAAGTATATCCTCCTTGATTCTCTCTTCATCAATACAAAATTATTTATAGTGATGGAAAGTAGAAAACAGTTGCCAATGGAAGGAAGAAGGCATAAAAACAAGGAGGATAAATACAAATAAAGACCTATATAAAAGAAATTTTTTTGCATCATCTATATTTTCATTATGTGTTTGGAATAATAATTCAACTAACTATAAAGATTGTCCAAATTTGTCAAAAAAATTCTTGCTATCTTGTGTTCACAATATAAATTTTAGTTCAGTAAATCTATTAAATATAAAAAGTGTACATTCCATTTTTCTTTGGGGGGGTCAACTTTGCAAATGCAATATTTTATCATTTATAAATTTATACTTCATAATATAAATATACTTCAGTGGTCCTTTTGGGGGAAAGAAAGTTGGAGTAGGGAAAAGACCACTATGACAAAGATAATGGTAAATTGTCACTCTGTATAAGAACTATATACTGAAAGTAGGTAAGGGAGCAAACATGATAACCTCTCAGCATCATTATTTATTACAAACCATAATACTCAATGGCCGAGAGGTAGAGAAGAAGAAAAAAGGCAAGTGCATGATGTAAGACATGGGGTTCTGGGGATGGCAGGAGGGTGAAAGGGGACATTGATGGTGAGAAATGTGTACTGGTGAGGGATGGGTGTTGAAACCCAGTCATGAATCTTCTAACTTAACATTAACTTAACTTCTAACTAAACACATAGTGATTCAATAAAATAAATTATATATACATATACATGTATGCATGTATAAATATCTATATAGTCCATTATATAAGTGAGCTAAGTAATTAGTAACTAGTATAATTGGTAGCATAGTTCAGACTTTTTGATCACAGTAAAAATTGATTTTAGATACAGTATTTCCATTTGGAGTGGAGGGCTACATAACAGTGCCCAAGGCCTGCAAGCAACTCTTGTGATACCTGCCCACCTATGTGATCCTGTTGTTTCAGAGTTTGATCCAATTATTCAAGATCACCAGGGAATAGCTGCTGGTGCTTAGGAAGACATGAGGTTATTGGAATCAAACTTGTGTCTTGTCTCAAGCAAGGCAGGTGCTCTATACCTTGTCAGCTGCCTTCCCACCCTCTAGATACAGTTTAAAGTTTCATGGCAACCATATGCGGAAAGGGACCACCACATTTGGAATGCGGCTGAGCCTTTCTGGAAAACAATATGACTTTCCTCCAAAGACTAATACCCACAAAAAAATAATCAAAATGACAAAAAAGGTAAAATGGAACAGTGTGCAACAATTGTTGAGGGAAATGCCAACCTAACTGAGCATTAAATAGAGGCAAAAAGATACACAGACCCTTTAGTGTGTTCGTAATCATGGTCTGGAGGGAAGGAAAAGAGAGAGAAATGGAAAAAATCAAGAACCCTGGGTCAGGGCTGGGAGGGGAGGGAACCGGGATGTTGGTGGTGGGAGATGGCCACTGGTGGTGGATGGGGCTGCAACACTGTTTGACCAAACCCAATGACTTTTTAATTGTATATCTTTGTAATTAAAAAAATTTAAAAAGAAAGTGAAAAAATAAAAAATAAAATAAAGTTCAAAAAACCTATATAATAAAATATTTTCTACTTCAAAAAAAAAAAAAAAAGAAAGATGGAGGAACATGTTCTGGCCCCTAATTTATCTTGGACATTTTAGGCTATAAAAAATAAAGTTTCATGGTCCAGGAAATACACAGTGGTGTATTCCTAAGTTCCATTTGTGGTCTCCGGCATCATAAGATATACCTCCTACCCCAAGGAACTGGGCAGTCCTGAAGGTCTCCTGATCAGTAAGAGTGGCACTGCCAGGTGGCAGTGCAAAGACAGAGCAGTATCACATCTTCAGGCTCTGCTATTGAACCGCTGTTTTGACTGTGTATCTGTGGAAGTAACTCCCCAGGTTTTAGGAGCAAAATAACTAGCCCACCCCCCCAAAAACCCTCTGTATTATTCTTGTTATCTATAAAAGAAAAATAAGGGAAGGGGGGAGGGAGAGAGGGAGAAAGTGAATGAGAGTGAGAGAGGAAGGAAAAGAGTTACCTATATTCTTAGTTTTCCTTTCCTCCGGCATATTACTGCTTTCAGATATGCTGCTATTTTCATCTGTCTTCATGTGGGATAAATGTAAGAAAATATTTATGTTCTTAAACCATGATAAAATGAATACCAGAAAGATAAAGCACAAGTGTATGCCTCATGCAACTCTCTTAAGGGATTTCAATATGAATTTCAAGGAGGTTGACTGAATATCTGCTTCCCTCTATTGATCAGATCAGATATCAATCTTTTACTATGTCATTTTAAATGTATTATCATATTTATGGTAAAATATATGTAAAAAAATCTTGCATGCATACCACAGCATAAAGAATAAGAATATCCATCAGCAAATATAAAAAAATAGAACACTACCTTCATACTTCAGCATGTATAAAAATAGAACATTACCATCCTACTTCAAAGTCCTTAGGCTTCTGGGGCCAGAGCAATAGCACAGGGGTAGGGCGTTTGCCTTGCACATGGCTGATCTCGGTTCGATCCTCGGCAGCCCATATGGCCCCCCTGAGCACCACCAGGAATAATTCTTGAGTACAGAGCCAGAAATAACCCCTGAGCATTGAAATGAAGCAAAGCAAGAATAAAAGTCCTTGGGCTTTATCCCCAATATCTCCTTGACATTTATCCCAGAGATGCTATTATGAAATTGTACTCATTATTTTTGCCTTATTTCACATCATTTATCACACATACATTATGCACATGTACATATATACATATATATACATATATATACACATGCATATATACATATATATGTATACATACAGTGAACAAGTCTTAAAAATCTCCATGACCTTATAATTATGTATAACTTAATACCATCAAAATACAGATTAATATATTCCTGAAATATTGCCGGAACTCCGGAGAGCTCCATTTTCCTTTTTTTCTTTTTATTTATTGCCAACCCAAATTCAAAAAAGAATATTTTCTTCTATTATCAAAGAGTGGCACGGAGACCTGGAAAAATGGCTATCTGCCATAAATTCATTGCTGGTGTTTCCCCAAATGTATGGAGCATGATATTGGCAGTTCTGTGCTCTGATATAATCATATTGCAAGTGATTTCTGGATACAGCACCCAGTATCTGCAAGGACTGAAACTAAAGTGTGTGACTCCCTTCCTCCAAAGAATCACAGCTAGGCAGATTTGCATGCAACAAGACCAGGAGTATGATCTTTGAGTGTGCACTCCAATGAAAGGAGTATTATACCTAGGAAGCACCATGATTAACTGTGGAAGCAACACAACCCCCAAAATGTGAGTACAAAATCAAGAATGTCTTTGACTCCCCAGTCATTGCATTAAATTAACAGTGGGAAAGAAGGGAAAATTTCTATGGGGGAAGGTTTTGGTCATAGCCTGGGCTGCTCAGGCTTTATGCATGGCTCTGCAGTCAGGATGACTCCTGGCGGTGCTCAGGGGACTATATGAGATGCCGGAGATTGACCCCAGGTCTGCCACATGCAAGGGCAGTCACCTTACCCACTGCACTATCACTCCAGCTTGGATTTTTTAAAAGAAATATAAAGCCATGTTTTGTTTTGTTTTTCAATCCGCCCAGATATGCTGAACCAGAGACTCAGATATGGGGCAGAGCTGATACTTGCTCTTCCTGTGCCCAGCTGCTCATGAGGCGCCCGGAGGCATGGCGGGTTCTAGCCCTGGCCTGCCACCCCAGCAGAGCCTCACAACAAGCCAGACCACCCCTCCCCTACTCCAGGGGGCCCGCCATTTTCCACATCCGGACTTCCCTCTCGTCACAACTCCACCCAGCAGACCAGACTATCACAGCCCGGATCATTGACAACCACCCGCAGCAGTTTTTTGTTTTCAGTTCCGCCCAGGTATGCTGAACCAGAGACCTCAGACATGGGGCAGAGCTGCCTTGCTCTCCCCTTGACCAGCTTATGAGGTGCCTGGGAGGCTGCCGGTTCTAGCCCTGGCCTGCCACCCCAGCACCTCACAACAAGCCAAACCACCCTCCCCTACTCCATGGGCCCGCCATTTTCCACATCCGACTTCCCCTCTTGTCACAACTCCACCCAGCAGACCAGACTATCACAGCCCGGTTCGCGCGCCACTAGCGGCAGGGCAGTTCATCAATAAATGTTTTATTTAGAGGTGACTACAACAGTATGCCACCTGCATGGCAAACCTGGCAAGCTGCTCGTGTAGTAATGATATGCCAATTACCAGTAACATTTATATTTGGTCATTCCCGTGACCTAATATAATTGTTTGAGGCTCTTTATGTTCCTGGAGCAAGCGGATGCCTTTGGGTTCTACTAAAATGAAACAGGGCATATGGAGATATTACTGGTGCCCACTCTAGCAAATAGATGATTAACGGGAAGATAGTGATAGTGATAGTGCTAAAGCCATGTTGCCTATTCTTGAAGTTCATATTAATGAATCATTATGGCATAAACATTGCGTGCCTATCATTGGTATTAAAAAATGTAAATATATTAATGTTATTGTTCTTGTTACTATATTTAGGTTGCTGCATCAGGTTGCTGCATCATTTTCCATAATATATTTTTCTATTCTATAGCTTATTGGCTTGGATTGCTTCCAATTTTGAGCTGTTAGGAATAAGGCTTCTACCAGCATCTTTGTATTTTTATTACCGGAAAGCAAATACACTCAGATTCTTTAGGCTTTTACCAAAAATGCAGAAATTCTGAGTATGTTTGTCTTCAGTACTCAGAATTTCTTCAGTATTTAGAATTTCAGGATAGATACGCTTGTCTTCAGTAGCTACTGTCAGTTTTCCAAGGGAGTGGTATCAATTTAAGTTCCCCTTAGCAAGTTTCTTCAAAAACTGTTTTTTCCCTTTAATTTTAACCATCTGGTTGATTTGCAATGATATATGCTATAGTGATTTTAATTTAGATCTTTCTAGAGACTGCTATAATTTGAAGCACATTAACACATATTCATTATCCATTTTATATCATTGTTTATGAATTCCTGCTTAAGTACTTTAGCTTTTCTTAAAATTTATTGCCTGTAGTTTACTTAATGATTTACCATAAGTTACATATTCTGAGTAAAATTCTTTCATTTACTTTATATATTTAAAAAAGCTTTCATGAACTGTGTTTTCTCTTTTTAACATAGTATGCTTTCTGGGTTCACAGATCTTCATATCTGGATATATTATTATTGTTGTTATTTTATCATTCATTTTATTTTAATATTTATTATTTTGTTTTATTATTTTATTTATGAGTAAGATTATACAATGTTTTCCTTTCTCCTTCTGACTTATTTCACATAGAACATCCATACTGTTACAAAGTACATACATAAGATTCCAACTTTTCTCATACTAGAGTAGTATTCTACTCTGATTAAATACACTGTAATAATATCTAGTTCAATATCCTGGAGTAATATTGAGCAGAGTTGGGCATGGTGGGATTGGAGTGTATAATAACTGGAGTGTGTAATAATTGGCGTGTGTATAATGCCTAGAAATATTCAGCTCAGTGATGTAGACCTAAGAGATCAGTAATCTTCCTGGTGATGCTTTCAGGAGGCACCAGGGCTAATCTGATAGTGCTTTGGGTGCTGTGCTGTGCTAGAGATTGAATATAAGCCCTTGAATATACTAGGACTGTGTTATAACACTTGAATTATCTCCCAAGTTCATAAAACACAGAAGTGCATAAATCTTTCTGAATTAGTGTTTCTACTAAGTCTTTTATCTCTCTGAGAAGTTTATCCTTGTATTTAATTATATTGCTATGATTGTAAATGGTATAATTTTCTTGATTTATTTCTCTTCTAATGCTTTGCATATAGAAATTTAGCAAATTTTCACAATCCAGTTTGTAATTTGTTAATTTGCTGTGTTGCTGTATTGTTTCTAGTAACTTTTGATTGTTCTTGGTAATTGCAATTTTTCTGTTCATGATTTTTATTTCCTCCTGAATCCATTTTGAAATGCTTTTTGAGTCAAAAATTGTTCCAGAATGTTTTCCTTTTCTCTCAGTGTACCTATCTAAAGTTTTGTAAATTTTATCTTTTCAAAGTTGTTCATTTTGATATTATTTTGTATTAATTTAAAATATATTTTATATTCTATTTATGATTTCTTCTCCATATACTGCCTTTGATTTTATTTTTAATTTTTTGATTTTTGATTTATTTTATGTTTTCCTACTTCCTTTAGGTGTAAGGTTATATTAATTAAGATTTTTCTTTTTTTCCTTGAATAGTCCTATGGTTATAAGCTATCCCTTTTAGTATCTTTGCTGAATCCCATAGGTTTCTGATAAATTATATCTTTGATATCATTTGTTTCTAGGTATTTTTTATTTTATTATTTCATTTTCTTACTACACCTCAGTTTTATAATGTTATAACCAGAAATATTTGATAAGGTTTTACTACACCTCAGTTTTATAATGTTATAACCAGAAAAGTTATTTGATAAGATTTTCTCTTCATAAATTGCTTGGCACTTGTTTGGCATCTCAAAACTCAAAATGTAGTCCATTCTCAACAACACTGCATATCTACTCAGAGATTGGCTGCTCAACATTTTTGTGAAAAGCCACCCTCTTAATATCAATTAAGCTCACTTTGTCAAATTTGTCATTTATAACTTTTATTACCTTTAAAATATTTCTAGTTTAGCTTCTCATTGATAAGATAGGTATTGAGTGTGAGGATAACACAGCTATAATATTTATCACCATCTGATAGCCAGGTTTATTTGTTTGATCAGGCTGATTTGGTCGGTATCTCTTCCTTTCCCATTATTCTTTGTGCACCCTTCCAGAAGATGAGGAGCATCTTCCCTGACTAGAGACAGACTGATATTCCTCAAGGCTGTACAAGTAACTGTGCTCTCCTGCAGGAGAACATAGCGTACTTCTATTGGAAACCTGATAATGCAAATATCCTTTCCCTTATTTTATCACAAAATCCTTGTGGTATCTACACCTTTTTCTTTTTGGGTAATCTTCATGGATGCCTTCCATTCTCCTGTCTTTCAGCTCTTTGATTTGACCTTCTACTTCATCAAGTTTACTGTTGAGCTACTTCTTAGTATTTACATATTTTTATTTCAACTGTCACATATGTTTACTCTATCATTTCTGTTTACTTTTCTCCTGTTTTCTGTCTGTGCAGTTCTCATTTTGATTGTTATCTCAATTTCAATGAGTAACATTATAGTTAGTATTTTAATGTCTCCTATGTGTATTTTACTTATTCCTGTTGTATTCACATATTCCCAGAATGATTGATCCACCATTAGGTTGAATCATTCTCTTTATTAATTTTGCTATGGGTCTGTTATATATGAACTGATATAAATAGTATGCCTTCCAAATTAAATAATATGTTAAAATTTAAGGTTGCAGAGTATTGACCTTGAGTGTTTGCTTTGAATACTTACTTTTTGCTGTTACACAGGTTAAGCCTCAAAACCACACTAAAGAAACGAGTGGTCCAACCTTGGATGACTGATTGTCTAAGAACCAATCCTATAGAATAAAGTCAGAAATATGGGAAATGCCGAGATTTCTGCAGAATGTGTCAATGCTACATGCTTCTCTGGTTACTGTAGTGGCTTGAGAGACTAAAGAATTTAATCCCTCATGGAGCAATAAAAACAACTGAGGGAAAATCCTAATGAACAAACTAAGAAAATTAACTCAAGAAGATATAAAACTATTAGTATATGATCTGTCTGTCTTACCGCATCATCGACCGACGGGCCCCAGTAACATCTCCATATGTCCTGTCTCAGCTAGTAGAGCCCAAGGCATCTGTTGCTCCAGGAACATAAAGAGCCTCAATCCATTCCGGAATGAGGTCTATAATTGTTACTGGTATAATAATAATAATAATATTAATAACAATAATTAATAATAATAAATAATTAATAATAATGATGCTCACTAAAATTTGAAGAATAATGAAGAAAAAACAAGACTTGAAACAAAGACAGAGAAATTATGAGGAGTTCACTAAAAATAATATATTTTATAATTTAAAACTTTGTTAATTAAAATAAAACACAGTAGAAAGACTCAATCATAGCCTTGAAATAGCCTAAGGTCAAATCAGAGAACTGGGTGATAGGTTAGAGAACAGCAAATGTATGGGGCACAAACAATAGCACAGCAGGTACAGATTTGCCTTGCATGTGTCCGACCCTGGTTTGATCCCCAGCATCCCTTATCGTCCCCTGAGCACTGCCAGGAGTCTCTGAGTGCAGAACCAGGACTAATCCTTGAGCATCACTGGGTTTGACTCAAAAAGCAAATAACAATAAGTTATTATTATTATACTGTAGCAGTTTTTAATATCTGACATGTGTATAAAATCTAATGCTTGCAGTTAAATTTCTGTATAAATTTAATAAGATTGCTTCTGTCTCATTTTGTCAGAGCAAAATAGTATTACCTCTTCTTATTCAATATGAAGATGCATACATAAAATATTTTTCTATAATCATAATAAAATACAATCCATATAATATACTCATATAAATGGTGTCCTAATAGATGAGACAAAATTATAAAGTGTTTACGGATTTTTTGTTACATTGAGGACATGAATTCTGTTAGACGGTATGAAAATTCTCACTCACAATGACTTTATTAAACCTCAAACACACTCATGGTGTATTTCTAAAACAAATTGGAAATGCTGACTCAAACACATTTCCACAACTCCAGTGAAATATGATTAATACAGGATTTAAAAATGTTCTCATATCTAGTTATTTTAAAGTAGTTTTTTTTTTTTGCTTTTTTTGGGTCACATCCGGTGATGTTCAGGGGTTACTCCCTGGCTCTTCGCTCAGGAATTACTCCTGGAGGTGCTCGGGGACCATATGGGATGCTGGAGATCAAACCCGGGCTGGCATGGGCCGGCCGCATGCAAGGCAAACGCCCTACCTGCTGGACTATCGCTCAGGCCCCTAAAGTAGTTTTAATGATAAAATAATGATTCTTAAAAAGATAGAAATATTTGTCTACATTTTAATAGTTTTATTCAAATACAGAAACATAAAATTGATTTTCAATCACTTAATTCTTGGTAATAGAATTAAGAAGCATGAAAAAATGCAAAGTACTTAGATATTTTGTCACAGTAGAATACATTTAGTGAATGCCACATATAAAGTTTCTCTTAGAGTTTTATCTGTTAAAACCTTTAAAGATATTTTCTCCTGCAATGTTCAGTCAAGTTTCTTCTTGAATCCAGTGGGAAATAGTTGTTTTTCAGCTAGATGGATACACTTACTTTTTCATTGCTCCATTTATGTTTATTCAGGTATTGTTATTTTTGATGTCTTTCATTTTTTTAGTATTTCTACGAAACAAAAATAAAAAAGTGTCCATCAGACATATGTGTTGGAAATAAATAATCAACAAAAAAACATCTTCCTTTCACATATTGTTTGCAGAACAGTTACTGTATATATGTCTATTGACTGAAAGGAAATGAGAAAAGCAAATTATTTAGAAACTAGGTATGTATTTTTATTAATTAATAAATAATTCCTATAGCTTGCAAAGTGATTATTCTTATATTTTAGTTCATGCTTATTGAAAACAATCTGTTTTAAGAGTTTGAGTGAGAGCACAGAGGGTAGGATATTTGCTTTGCATATGGTCAACGTGAATTCAATTCTAGTATCCCTTATGGTCCCTCGAGCACAAGCAGTATATGATTGCAGAGTCAGGAGTAAGCCCTAAGCTTACTTTGGCCCTAAAACAAACAACAATTTTATTATATAGGCAACAGGTAATAAAGTGAAAACACTAAATCTAAATTGAAGTTAAGACTCTTGCAGAGCAATCACACAACTAGTAAGGACTAAAGACTGTATCCTAAAAAAATATCTGATTGCTGACCCAATAAGGAGGGGGCATAATACCTACAGAAGAGGACCTTATGGAAATTACCACAAACGTGTGGGAGTCAGAAGTTATGCAAGACAGAGAAGGAACAGTGTGCTAATAATTGTCAAAAGTGATAATACTAACCTAGAACTAAGCATTGAATGCAGGCAAAATGATACACATGACAACCTCTAAATGTATGTATTGCAATCCACAATGTATAAGGAAGTAAGAGAGAAAGAGAAAGAGAAAGAGAAAGAGAAAGAGAAAGAGAAAGAGAAAGAGAAGAGAAAGAGAAAGAGAAAGAGAAAGAGAAAAGAGATAGAGAACCTGCCATAGAGGCTGGTGAGGGGAGGGGGGAGGGAAATGTTGACATTGGTGGTGGGAAATGGGCACTGGTGGAGGGATGGGTGCTGGAACACTATGACTGAAACCCAAACATGAACACCTTTGTAATTTATATCTCATGGTGGTATAATAAAATATTTTTAAAAAAAAAACAACAGAAACTTAATCTAGTGGAGACCTAAGACAGTTGAGATAAAGAGTATCCAAATATGTTAAGATGATAAAAAAAATAATAGGTTTCAAGCAAAACTTGTGCAGTTTAAAATTTCTGATGAATGCAAACAGTCTTAATATTGACCCAACATAATATAAAATACTAAAGGAAAGCAAACTATGTTACAAAGAGGAATTTTTATCGTGTTCAGAAAAGACACGTCAACTCCTTCCCACTTTGGCTTTATGAGGCATGGTTTAAAAAGATCAATAATTCTAAAATATACTATAATGGCCAAGAGATACAGAAAACCAGCTAGCATGCACTATTTGCCTCCTCCATTATATGCATAGCCTGCAATGCATGCCTCCATTATACAAGTTATCTGTAAAGTGCTAGACACAATCTAGATATTTCCCCTGACCACTCATTTGGCTATGACTTCTGTCTTCTCTCACTTCCTCCCCACTCTCCATCCATTTCTTCTTTCTTCCTCTTTTCTCTTCTTTCTTTGTTCTTCCTCTTCCCCTACCCTCCTACCTTTCTCTCTCTTCTCTTCACCCTCCCATCTTTCCCCCGTCATACTAGGTACATAATCTTAAGGAAATTACCTCACTTTATGTATCTCATTTCTTCATCTTTAAGAAATAAAAAAGAAAAGATGGAACAATAATGATTATTTTATATGCTCTGTTAAAATTAGATGATTTTATATATATAGGTTTATTTTTATAATAGAAGTATTGTCTAATCACTGGTGGTTATTTTTATTATATGTACAAAGAAACAGAGACAAAACACAAGTAGGGGAAAATGCTTGACAAATATGAACAAATAGAATTTCCTCCACACATCATATTATTTTCTCTTACAGCCAAAATATGTTTTCTTCCACCAGATTCCTTTATCCTGTGCTGACTGGGACTAGCAACCAGAGGGAGGGCTGGGGAGGGGCAGCAGAGTTGTTATATTCAGTGATTTATGAAAGAAGATAGTTTGGACTGTATGCTCTTTCTGATTTCATTCTCATCATTATCCACTCTCCCCAAGTGCTTCCTTTGAATTTTTAAGCCTACCTTACATCACAAATGGAAATAAAACTACACACTATAGACTATGTATTATAGATGAAAGAACACAGGATTTTCAGGCAGTATGCCCAGAGTTAATTCCCAGTTCTATCACCTACTATCTTTGTAACTTAGGCTGTAAAAGTAATAGCAACCGTATTTCTTCCTCACAGCTTTGCTTTTGTGGAGAGAAAAGTGAAGCAAAATGAATGATATTTGCAGTAAAGAGAAACAATACTTGAAGAGTCAGGTTCTTGATTCGAAGACTTACAGACTTTGAGTCTTGAGGACTCTCTGTGAGGAATATCTGAGTTGTACTTTTTTTTATCAGTGAATAAGTTTTGATAAAGATAACTAAGCTGCAGAGCTGAAGAAACATCCACTATAATAATCGACCCGCAAGTGCATTGAAAATGCGAAGTGCTACAGAAACATGTGGTTATTACTATCTCATATTTCAAAAAAATTATTATACTGAAAATTGAAAGTGCTATCTGTCATCTGACAATGAGTCTCACTATTCTTTGTCAATAAAGAATTTAAGATAGCCCATTGTTAAGCCGGAAAAAGGGAAGTGTATGAATTAGAATAGTATAATTAGATTACCCCAGCATCATATAACAGGATTTAATTCATCCTAGTTTCAGAAGAATCCCTTCTAAGTTGCTTCCCCTGTCTATTTTGTCTAGCCCAATATTCCATGCAAAGTAGGAATGCTCTAAACTTTCAATGTTAACTGTGCTCTTGGACAATACTTCTACACCTTTTCCCCACTGATTTCTGCTTCCAATTATGTACCTTCTTGTGCCTCCCTGTAAAACTAGTTGGCCCTCTAGTTTCATGCAGTAGGCCCCCATTTATGGGTTTTTGTCTGTGGCTTCTTGCAATATCACTGAAAAGCTGTTCTATATATTTAACTCAAATAATAAAACAGATTTCTTGACAATTGGAAATGGATGCATTAAATTTCAGGAAATCTCAATACGTACAGAAACTAGTTTTTCTGAAATTTATTTAATAATAAAATTCAAATTGATCTAATGCACCCAACTTCTGGTCATTATCAACCACTCCTTCTTTAAATGTCACACACCTGGTAGAATTCTCAGGTTCCACTGAAGCCAGTCATGCCCGAAGGCCATGTTGTGTACTGTCTGCTTCCTAACCACCACACAATCTCCCATTCCTAGAAAACTTTATTTATTAATACTTTATTATACCACAGGGAGATATACAATTACAACGTTGTTCATGTTTGGAGGTTTCGGCCACATAGTGTTCCAGCAACCCACCCTCCACCAGTGCCCATTTCCCACCACCAATGTCCCCCCATTCCCTCCCCCTCCCATAGCCTGCCTCCATGGCAGGTTCTTTATCTCTTTTCTCCCTCTCTCTCTTTTCCTTCTCTTACATATTGTGGATTGCAATACATACACCCAGAAAACTTTTTTTTTTTTTTTTTGCTTTTTTGGGTCACGCCTGATTTCGGCTCAGGGATTACTCCTGGCTCTGCACTCAAGAATTACTCCTGGCTGTGCTCACGGGACCATATGGGATGCCGGGGATTGAACCCGGGCCGGCACAGGCAGGCCGCGTGCATGGCAAACGCCCTACTACTGGGCTATCACTCCGGCCCCTAGAAAACTTTTTTAAAAACTATGTTCATTAAAAATGAACTAGTTCCAGAGGCCCCATTCACTCTCTGGAACAGACGTTTCTGAATGCAACAGTTATGTGTACCTAGGTCAAGAAGTCAATATGATTAACGGCCTAAAACCTGAGCTACGCAGGAGGAAGAGAGAGGCATGGAATGCCTTCAAAAGCATCAAAAAAATAGCTAAAAAGACAAAGAACCTCCGGCTCCAGGCACATCTCTTCAACTCCACCATTCTCCCTGCATTAACATATGCCTCAGAAACCTGGGCCCTATGAAAGCAGGATGAGAATGCTATTCGGGTCTCAAAGAGGAATCGAAAGGGCTATGCTTGGAATATCATGCCTCACTCAGGTGAAAGAAGGAATCCAGAGCTCTGACCTCTGTCGCTGTTCCAGAGTCAGGGATGCTGTCTCGTTTGTAACAGCATCGAAAATCAGATGGGCTGGACATGTAATGCGATTTGGAGACGACCGCTGGACTAGAGCCGTTACCGACTGGATCCCTCGGGATGTCAAAAGATCAGGTGGCTGCCCACCGACAACATGGTCAGACTTTTTCGTCAAGACCCTGAACTAACGCTTTGAGGCTCTTTGTATTCCTGAGGCAGCCAGATGCCATTGGGCTACAGTGGCACATGATGGGTCAAATGGAAATATTACTGGTGCCCGCTCGAGCAAATCGATGAATAACGGGATGTCAAGTGATCAAGTGATCAAGTCCACAAACTCTACAACAGAATCATTCAAGAAACAGGTTAAAATAAATTCCTACTTAGCACTTGGGAATTTCTCAAATAGACAAGCAAATTTTCACTATAAAGGACAAAATAATAAATATTCTAAGCTTGGCATATGCTATTGGCTATTAAGAAATGTCATGAAAACAGTTATAAACAATAAGAAATGGATGATGAATGTGAATGTGCTTCCATAAAACTTTTATATAGATATTAAAATTTAGATAATTTTCACTTGTCAGAAATTATCCCTCTTAACTTAAAAGAAAAAAAGCAAACATTCTTTTCTCCAGGGCTATGCAAAAATGTGCAGGGGGACAAATTCAACCCACTGTCTTTGGCAACTTCTGCTCTGTAAAGCATAACCCAAGAATATACACCCAGCTCTGCTCAGGGCTTACTCCTATAGAGACAGGAGATCATTCTTGGCAGTGCTTGGGGGCTATCTGGTAATGCTGGGAATTCAAATCAAATCAGCTGCATATGAACACTTTAGCCCCTATACTATTTCTCCTACTCCACAATATTTATTTTTAGCAGTCATTAATCAGGTAATGAATAAAGCTTAGTGGATCACTAAGGTATATTTTTGAAGCATTTTTATTTGTTCCTAAGTACAAAAAAATATGAGAGAATGACAGGTATATTTTTGAAGCTGTTGTTATCTATTTCGTTTTGCTTCATTTACTTCATTGCTTAGAATAATGGGCTTTTTGAAGACAAAATTTGAAATAATAGATAATAGAAAAATAGTCACCTGTCAACAAAAAAGAAAAGATTTGAAGAAATGGGAAATTTTTTAAATTGCAAGATAGGAAGTTATTCAGGAAGAATATTAAGCATGGAGAAGAAGCTATAAAGCCACTTGCAAGTAACATTCATTTTTTGAAAAACAGTGTTTATTATTAGAGACCAATGGTTGGCACATCATTTGATTAGAGGTCCAAGACAAATGTCGTCATATAGCTGAGACCCCTGTTCTCCTATTAAGATAGTATCAGTGATCTTAAGAAAAATAATACTTTTCATTTGAAAGAATATTTTCTACTATAAGTTGGACCCCATGGGTATAGCTCATCTTACACTGTTTTAGACTTCTGTTGCTATAGGCTTATATTATGATTTCTCAGTTTTCTTAAAATTTTGCCATATACTTCAAATGTTCTTTTAATTTTATGATTTCAGTCATAAAATAAAGTGACTTCAACAATAGAAAAGTTTCTTCCACTAAAATAACTTGTTAACTCTAACCATGTTAGTAAAATTATAATCATTCTTTTTTTTTGTTTGTTTTTTTTTTTTGGGTCACACCCCGCAATGCTCAGGGGTTTCTCCTGGCTCTGCACTCAGGAATTACTCCTGGCGATGCTCTGGGGGACCATATGGGATGCTGGACCCTGGGCCAGCATGGGCCGGCTCATGCAAGGCAAAAGCCCTACCCGCTGGGCATAATTATTCTTGACTAAAGAATTGGTTTTAAAAAAAAAGAATTGGTTTTACTTATTCTGCACCTCCTAACCTTATCCCTACTTTGCTGCTATGCTATTGCCTTCTTGCTCTATATCTAATTCACCAGTTTTATTTTGAGAATAGAATCAAATAGAAATTGATCATTTTATTTCAGAGAAAATACTTTTTATAAATAAACTCAAATGAAATTTCAAGTCCTAACAGGTCTAAAGCTATCAGCAAATAACTTTTGGATATTTTTTAAAAAGAAATTGCTGGGCAGGTGTGGAGGGTGGTTAGAGGGAAACTGGGGACATTGGTGGTGGGAAATGCGCACTGGTGATGGGATGGAACATTATGTGACTGAAAATCAATTATGAACATCCATGAAACTGTGATATCATGGTTATTCAATTAAAATTACTGGAAAAATGAATGGTATATGATTCTCCAGCAAGTATTATGGTTAATATTAGTATGGTAATAAGGAATGGAAAGAAAGACAAAGATTTTTTTTTTTTGCTTTTTGGGTCACACCTGGCAATGCTCAGGGGTTACTCCTCCTTCCGTTCTCAGTACTTACTCCTGGAAGTGCTCAGGAGTCCATATGGGATGCAGGGGATCAAACTCAGGTCGACCACATAGTAGGCAAAAAACTTACATGCTGTGCTATTGCTCCCCATAAACAGATAATCTTGTTAAACTTTGTCTGGTCTCAGACTCCTAACTTTGAGAGCTGAATGATATATCTCTTAAAATTTTGTAGTAGTGTCCTTTGTAACTGAAGAGTAAGTGAAATTAACATTATGCAATAGCAATAAGTATGCAAAAAAACTAAAATATATTGACTGAATTCTATAAGCATGATTAACTTCTAGTGATTACTCAATGTCAATGTATACTCACAATTTCACATAAAGCAACTATTTCAAAACATTTTTTGAAGCAATTTACAAACTGTTAATGATAGTTTTTAATGCATACAACATCCCAACACCATAATCTCCACCAGAGTCCATTTCCTTTTAACCATTGTCCCAACGTGCCCTCCCACACATTCAGGTCAGTTCTGTAGATCAGTTCTCAGGGTCCATTGCCTTTGACTATTTGTTATTCCTTTACTTTATATTCACATATGAGAGAGGGCTTTCGTATCTGTCTTTCTCCTTCTAAGTAACTTCAATCATTCTCCAGATCCATCCACACACTGGCAAGTTGCATGGTCTAGTCCTTTTTATTACCAAGTAGCATTCCAGTGTCTGTGTTGACTGTGGTTTCCTTATTCAGTCATCTGCTCTTGGACACTTAGGCTGTTTCTACATTTCAGTTATTGTGAATAGTACTGAGGCAGGTATTTTTATTCTCACTTTATAGACAATGAATCACTGTATCACTGCCTTCCCGTTCATCATCGATTTGCTTGAGCGGGCAATGAAACAAAAATAAAATCACAACAAAATATGGCTTTCTTTAATTTCAGATTCAGTCTTAGGTCCATCTGGCTGCAGGCACTGAACATTTTCCTCCACACCCACACTCTCACAAACTGCTTCCCAAGTCACTAATGTTCTTGTCTAGTCACAGATTGAGGGGGAAACAGAGTGAAAAGAAATTTAAAAAATAATTGTTCTCTTTACCTAGAGAACTGTTTTTTCTGTCAATATGGTATATGGCTTTTCTTTTTATAATTAACATTCTGCTGATGAGATTTCCCATTGGTGAAGGCTGACGAGTCAGATTTTCCATGAAGAGCAAGCGCTGCAGGAAATAAATTAGTCTCTAGGGAAAAAGAGGGGTGAGGCTGTCAGCACTCACAGAACTGCCTAATAGGAAATGATATTTCAGAATTGTTCAAAGAATGAGATGACAGCAGAGTCTCCATCAAGTATATTCTTAAACATCTGAAACTTCCGAGATGGAAATAGGTTGAGATAAAATGAAGGGCAATTTTTATAACATTTCACTTATGTTGTCGCATTTCCAAACTAAGATAACATTCTCTGAAAATGGAAGAGAAATTGACCTGGTGTCATTATTTTATTGATATTAAGAAAATTGTGCATTGGTATACTAACCTTTTTATTACCAGTTTTTAATTTGCCTAATATTTTAAACAACACATCTTCTAGCCTTTGGAATAAAATTATTTCTTTTGTTATACATCTTAGAGAAACACTGAGTTTTTTGCACTTTTTTAAATTGACACTGGAAATGTTTTAAAATGTATCTAAAGAACCTATCCCTGACAGTTCACTCTTTCACTCTGGTCTTAAGTATAGAATCCCTGCACTACCTAATTCTCAAAATAATCCTGATAGAAAACTATTTTATATTTTCAACTTTCCATCACATAAGTATAATATGAAGTTTAGTTAAAATTTAAAGATTAATAAAGAGTCTTTATTTTCTTATGGATCCATTTTAGTGTTAATTTAGTGGTTGTTATTCTGTGTTATTGCAATGATTTAGTGGTTGTACACACAAGCTGGCACGATTACACACTTTAGTTGTGATGCTTCCCAAGGGTTACACCCTTTGTTGTGGGGTTTTCACACTTTAAATTAAGGTCCTTTCCAATGGTACCACATTTGCCTTCAGTGTTAGAAAATTTACCTGCTGTGTTTTCTGGGTCCACACACTTTAATGATTATTCTTGCACACAGTTTTGTTGTGCTGGAGATCACATATTGTATGGCTGCTCCAGTGATCACGAAGAGTGGCGCCTCTAGAATGCCTTTCAACAAATAAATTGCTAATACTAACAACTTATATAAAGTGCTAGGATCCAGCTCATTGCATCATGCTTTCAACACAGATGTCAAGCTATTGAGCAATCTCCAAGACTCTTTATAAATTCATTTTTTCTTGCTTCTATCTGGATGTCAAATAAAATTCTTTCCATGGAATTTGTTTTCACCCATCATTGTAAATATCATTAGTAGGTTCAGAGATGAGGTGAATCACCTCTACCTGCATCTTACTTAGAGACAAGCAGCATCTGCATTATAATAGACATAGAATCTCATGTCTTCTGAATTGGCAGAGTATAAGGATTTCCTGATGTCTTTCCTAATTAACTGAGGAGAGTTAACTAAAAAAAAAATGCAATAACTTGGGAAAGCATACAGTTCCAGATGATGGCAGAGTTGGGACACCCGAGCTTTGTTTTCTGGTCCACGTTGCATTTCACTACTTCAAAGTGTAATTTGAGTAGGATGAGTGACCATGTGTATTAATTTACTCTAAAGGTGCAAGAATAATTAAAAGATATTAGACCGAGTATCTAATTTCCTATCTAGGCAGGAAATTCCATTAAAGTATGTTGATCAAGAGAGTCTAAATATACACAATAGAAAACATTGATGCATAACAAAGCAAATAAATAAATTTTAAAAGATTATCTTTGGTTTGGGCAAAGACTGTAACTTTTCAGAGACACATGTGAAGGTAAAAAAAAAAAAAAATGTCACAAACCTCATGTAGCTAGTCAGACTACCAGAAGTAATTATTGCAATGAATGGCTACCCTAGGTTGTAACCAGACCCCCTACCCAACTAAGTGAAAACTGTATTTTTAAATTAATTGACTTTTAGCTAAAGGGAGGCCATCTTGTTCACAATCATGCCTTCTCATGCTGCAGATTCATCCAATGGCCAACTGATAAAAGCCAGAGTTCTTCATCCCCAAACAGGAAAACTCTGAAGAGCCACACAGCTCCCTATGGGATGAGCTGAATATGACCCACTTGTCTCTTGGTCTAGACCTGCTTTTTTTCCTCCTTTACTTTTATATATTTTTTCTAAGAGTACTTCTCAGTAAATTTTGCACTTTCAAGTCAACTAAGGGCAGTACAATGCAACAAATGGTTTCAAAACGAATACTAGCTTAAGTCACCTACCAAGAGTTGTTTTAAACAAATTTGACAGTGAACTTGAACTCTACCTAAGCTAGTAGTACTCTATATCTAAGCACAATTTTAGTTTCTAGGACTCTGAGGAGGCAGTGATTCATTTTACAGGTTTCTAATCTTGTCTTTTGACCATAGGCTTCACTGAGGCCACAGAATTCCCAATAGGTTACAGTTCTCAAAAGAAAATAAATGCAAAAAATTCAGAAACTTGCAGAGCTGTGTAAGGGAGTCAGTCAGCACTTCTCAGAACCAGCTGTCAGGAAGCAAGCTTTCCCTAGCAATCAATTTATCAAGAGGCAGAAGCTAATTATTACATATATGATTCAATTGGAGTTTATTATATATTAACTAACTTTAAGCTTTTTAATCTAATGTTGGGCTAAAATAGTCTATAGTGTGGGGGTGTTATTAATCCAATTTCAGCAATAGCAATTTAGAGACATTAATTAATTGTTGGTTAACAGCTAGAGAGAGGATGAGCCAAGATTTAAAACCAAGAGTTGAGTTCAGACTCCAAAGGTTAACCACTTAATCATCCAACTTCAGGAGAACTGTTCATTAGTAATTTATGGACAAAACAACCAGCAGACTTAATAACAATGCTTCCAATATAACAGTTGAACACTATCAATCAGAGCAAATCAAGGACTATAGACAAAGGTCATGTAGGAGGTCTGGTGAAGAATCTCCAACAGTTTCTTATTGGGAGGAACCAGTTATTGGTAGCACTGTATCCTGATATACAGTACAATGCACTCTTGGATACAGAGAGTAAGTTCTTATTATATCCAACACCCAAACAGTCATTTCTAGCAAAATCTCTAGTTATTTACCCTCTATTTTAAAATTAAAATTTTCTTTCAGGGTTGGAAATAGTACAGAGGGTAAGAGCACTTGTCTTGCATGTGGCTGAACTGGGTTTGATCCCTAGCACTGCAAAAGGGACCTCCACCAAGATATCCCTAAGAGCAGAGCCAGGAATAAGCCTTGTGCACTGCCAGGTGTGGCCCACAAAACAAAATCACAGGAAGAATTCCCTTTAGGGAAGGAGAAATGAGAGAAAAGGGGATGCGTCCAACAAGCTATAACAGGATATTATATCTCTGGTGCTGGTTGTGGTGTGATAATAAGTACTTTAAAGAAATACAAATTATAACATGAAAACATACACAGCAATGAAAACTAGTGTCATATCAATTAAAAATTGCAATGAAAATAAGACAAATGATATCTCTCATAAAAATTTCCATTTATTGTATTGATTGGATACATATTAGCGTCAGATAGACAAAACCAGGGAAGTAGTAACTCCATCATAATAAGGTTTCTTTATTTGATTTGTCCATGATATGCTGCAAAAGACTTTAAGTTGTTTTACACTCAAAAAAATTAGAAAATGAATTATTTGTATATAAACATTGAAATGGCTGCTTGACATTTAGAGAGAATATTATTTACTGCTCCTTATGGGTGGTTTAGAGATGAACTAACAATTCTAAATATGAGAAATGTCGAGTATTGATCAAATTTTGACATTTTTTGGGAACCTGGGGTATAGGTGACTCTCAAGCAGTGCACAAGGGGCTCTGGATCCACTTCTGGTGAATTTTGTCTATGCATGCTGGCAGTTCAATGTGAGTACACAGGGGTGCATAGCTATTTGGAGTCAGCAGATGCTGGGAATTGCACAGGCAACCCCTGTAAGGAGGAGCTCAAGAACCTCCAATGTATTGCTCAGAAGACCGGTGGTGTTGTGGTGTGAAGGTCAACCCAGATTTGCCTGCATGCAATTGTTTTTTAAGAAAAAATATATACTCTACTACACAAAGCAAAAACAAAGCTTGAAAGATTATAATATATTCATTGTACTTAGTTTTAAGAAATAAATTGTCATAATTATAATTCATAAATACAAGCCAAGACAGACTATAATTGCAATATAAAATAAAAGTATCATTTAGATATGTGTTCTAGGTTGAAATTTTCCTACAAATGGATAAATGTGGAGATTTTCATGCAAATTCATTTAGTCAGAAGGAAAAGGACAAATATAGAATGACTGCATTCATCTGTGTGATATACATATATGCCAGTGTTCTACTAGTTGTTGGAAATGGTAATGCCAGGCTACAACTGAGCATTGGTTGTAGGCACAGGGATATACATAAAAACCCTTAAATGTATGTAGGGAAAGCCAGAATGCGTAAAGAGTGGAGAGAGACAGAGGGGGTGGGGGAGAGGGGAGAGGAGAGAGAGAAAAAGAAGAAAGGGAAGAAGCAGCAAGAAGCAGCAGCAGAAGAAGCAGAAGCAGCAGCAGAAGAAACAGAAGAAGCAGCAACAGAAGAAGCAAAAGCAGAAACAGCAGAAGCAGAATCAAAAGCAGAAACAGCAGAAGCAGATCACTTGATCACTTGAATCCCGTTATTCATCGATTTGCTCGGGCGGGAGCCAGTAACATTTCCATTGGACCCTATCACATGCCAATGTAGCCCAATGGTATCTGGTTGATTCAGGAATACTAAGAGCCTCAAAACGTTCCTTCAGGGTCTTGACAAGGAAATCTGACCATCTTGTAGGTGGGCGGCCACATGATCTTTTGGCATCCCGTGGGATCCAGTCAGTAATGGCTCTAGTCCAGCGGTTGTCTCCAAATCGCATTACATGTCCAGCCCATCTGATTTTCGATGCCTTGGCAAACGAGACAGCGTCCCTGATTCTGGAATAGCAACGGAGGTCAGAACTCCAGATTCCTTCTCTCACTTAAGTGAGGCGTGATATTCCCAGCATAGCTCTTTCGATCACTCTCTGGGAGACCGAATAGCATTCTCATCCCGCTTTCATAGGGCCCAGGTCTCTGAGGCGTATGTTAATGCAGGGAGAACG
>JAJIBD010011968.1:0-18858 GCA_021461705.1 Cryptotis parvus
TTTCTCTTTTCCTACCAGCATGCACTCCTTGCCTTGGAGTTCAGGAGATAACTTGTAACCTGAGACAGCCCTGTGGTGGGGGAACCTCTCTTCACTTGTGTTCCTTGTTCTAGCCTCTTCTGTGCAGTTCTGCTGTTACCTAACACTTGGATTAATGGCAACCTTGAGGATAAGTCCAGAACAAGCAGTGCTAGCAAACAGCATGACACTAAGTTCTAGTAAAGGTCTACCAGGGAGAATCACTTCTTCTACAGGCTTTGAGACCTGGGCTTAGACATCACTGGCCTTTAAAAGACTGATTGAACATGAAAGTGAAAGGCAGATTCACTAACCACAGGGGCCCAGGATAAAGGTTATACATCATCATTTAACTCTTATCACAGGGCAACATTTAGGGAGAGGTTTTGGACAAAGTGGGCACGACTTTGAACAGAAGAGCATCAGCCAAAATCCAGGTGAGACTTTCCAGGTTCCACAGAGATTTAACAACTTCATTTCTTTTAAGGGCATTTCAGTGATCTTTAAGAAAAATATTTTTCATAGAGTTTGAGACCTTGGATAGTATTCATGATGATGCTTTGGTTGGGACTATAAGGACTTCAACAGAATGACTACTACTGAGAAGGGAAGTGTCAGAAGCCTTCCTCAGCAAAGGAGAGACAGATTAACAGATTATGTAAAATTGGTTGCATGATGCCTTTTGCTTTGAATCAGACTGTTATGGATACTGTTTCTATCAAAGAATAGTAGGGAGAATCCTTCTAACAGTTGGGGAGGATCCTAAGCCTGCAGAGAGAGTTCATTTAGTTTGAATATGACTATGCACTTAGAATTGCGGATAATGATACCTTGCAATTTTTGCATATACAGTGAGTTGTGCTAACTGGAGGTCCCTTGAGTGTCTGATAACTGAAGACACTGATTGATCTTTAGACAAGGCAGGAGCAGTGAAGAGAGATGGTATCTGTATACTATGAGGCATTATAGTTTAGGTGATAAAGGGAAAGCAATTCACAAGGCATTTCTTAATTAAATTTATTTTAAAAAAAATAAACAAAATTCTGTTTGTTGTTCCGTCATCCTAGGTGAGGCTTTTGCCTCTGGCTGATATCTCTGAGCCTATCTTGAACGAGAGACAGAGCTCGAGGTGGGAGGTAGAGTTCTGCTCTCCGGGGTGGGTCTCAGCAGCCTCCACAGCTGACCTGCTCCTTATTAAGAGTCCACACCACAGCTCCTGAAGTAGACAAATCTACTAAACAAATTACAACTCACAGTTACTCTTCCTGTCATTCTGTGAGGACAGGCAGAGAAGACAGAGAGCAACCTCTAGCTTAATCCCTCAGCGTCTTCCAGGGAGGTAACTACAAACACTCAGTCCCAGCTCAGCAAGAACACTAGAAAACCAATGGGGAAAACACACTGAGGAAAACACAGTGAGGAAAAGCCCACTAAGCTCAATGAGCAAAAACAGAATCACTGAAGACATGAACACCACCAGTAAATTCTCAGGCAGTGACTCTAGTGAGAGTATGAGAAGAATGTTCAATGAGTTCAAAGAAATGATAGCACAGGTCATCAGCAAAGCACAAGAAAGTATGAGTCGAAATGAAAAAAAAAATGTCAGAAATGACAGAAATGAAGAACATGGTAGGTGCTATAAAAAAAAGTCAACAGGATACGGGCACATTGGTAGAGGGAAGTTGACTCTAGTGGTGGGATTGGTGTTGAAATACTATGTTCCTAAAAGTCAACTATCTATAATTTTGTAAATCGCAGTTCTTTAATTAAATTAAAATTGTAAAAAATGTCAATAGGAGTCTTCACCACATTGAACACCCATTGCCCTGCTTTGTGGATTCACAACTGGCTCTCCCAGACGATGGTCATGCAAACAAGGCTCCTGTAGCTGCGACTCTGGGGGCGCCCTCAGGTGGTGGAAGCCTGGCAGCGGCACCCACATCCCACAGCTGCAGACACACCAGGACAGGCTCCAACTCCACTGCTTCACTAATAATCTCTGCAAAGACGTTAAACTGCAAACAATTTCAGGTACCCCAGTGCCCAGGCTGAGGAATCAGGTGTCTTCTCGGAGCTGAGGCAGGCAGTCACACTCACCTCACCTATTCACCTCCATGTTGACTCACTGGCCCAGACCAGATATCCTAAAGCCCTCCTAATTTCTCAACACTGCAATTAGGAGCACACCAAATTCGATCAAACATAGTAGAGAAGCCAACTAAACTCAAGAAACAGAAACACAAAAAAATAAACTAGCAACAAATAGCTCAGTAATACTTAAAGACATAACACTGCCATCAGATTAAGTTTGATTTTTTAATACTAGATGATTTTAATATTGGAGTGATATCTAACAATTTCAACTCTGTAATTGTACTAACATTTGTACCTTTTGTCTATATTACACTAAACAAAATATTTTTAAAAAGTTAATAAAAGTTCTGAATAGCAGAATAATAGAAGCAGATCTGAGATGAGAAGTAGGACACCACTGGGAAACAGCAGAAGGTAGAAAATAGTCTGAAGAGTAACTAAAAACATATCAGAAAACTATGAGATGAGCTTAAGAAAACAATAGAAGAATCCAGAGTCCTAGATAGCAAATGTGATGAAGAAACAATAGTTAAAGAGATCAGTAAGTACTGCCTAGAGTTGAGGATTACAGTCACAGAGATCCAAGAGGACCAAAGGGTCCCAGTGAAAACAGATCCAGTTAGGAAAAATACAAGATACATTACACTTAAAATGACAAAATCCAAAAATAGAGACAGAATGTGGAAATCAACAGCATCAGAAAAGGAACTTACATATGAAGGAAAGTCCATAATCTTACAGTAGACCCATTAAATGGGTCTTTAAGAGCCTGAAGAATAAGGAAGCCTGAAGAATATGGGACAGTATAAAAACTTCACAAAATGAATGCCTCACGAAGAATACTCTATTTAGCAAGGTCATCATTCAGATTTCAAAGAACTATATACAGCTTCAAAGGCATGCAGCAGCTTAGGGAATTCATTAGCCTTGAGACCAGTTTTGCAAGAAGCATTAAAAAGCCCCTTTAAAGGACATGAGAAATTTCCTGTCCTGTGGCCCTGAGTATGGCACTCACTGATGGTGCATCTGCTTGTCCTCTGCTAGATTAAGAAAGGTTAAACACATATAGAAATTTATTATGACAAACTGACTTTCATTGATTTATTTTCTGATCATTGTATTTGCAATTCCTTTAGTGCTATAGGACCACGTTATATAAAATACTTTGTTATATGCCTGTTAAGGGGAGCAAGTTGGGGGATAGGAGGGAACCTAGGGATACTTTTGGAGTGAAGGGGACATTGGTTCTGGGATTGGTGTTGGGACACTTTATGCCTGAAACAACTCTATTATGAACAACTTTGTAAATCACAGTCTTAATAAACATTCCTGAAACAAAAAAAAAACAAGTCCTCTTGAAAGAGGAAATCTCAGTGTTGTTTGGCACTCTGGTTGTTTCCAGATTCTGGCGATTGTGAATAGATGAGCACTGTCTCTTAATGTTCCAGGATTTCTATTCAATGACTAAAGAAGTACAGGGTTAACCCAGAGAGGAATGGCACAGCCCATACTTTGACAAGTCTAGCATCACTGAAACAAGACGCAAAACAATGGGAAACAATGAGTTCATGCACAAGAAATGTTTCCAAGATGCATGGGTCCAATTCTACTAGGGCACAAAATGGTATCACTACTCAGACTAGTCCAGCCTCTGGCCATCAGTGCCAGATACCTCTTCTGATAAAAAATGCAGAACTAACCACATGTTAAAGGAGAGAAGCTGCCAACTTAGACAAGTTCTTAAATTATGTTAGAAAAAGGTAAAACAACAGCACCAAATAAAAACAATTAGGTTAAGGTTTTTAGATTTATTTGCCCACAAGCAGAGTATATGCTCCCTGCAGCATTGCCAGACAACCCAGTGGTGGCTATCTTTGAGGTAAGATCTGTGGGGACGTGAATGAAAAAGGTCAATAGTGCTACTATGCAGAATATACATAATCATAGTCCTTGGGGGTAGAATAGTTCTAGTGAATGATTTTTAGTGTACTTTTCCCTGAAGCTTTTTGGTAAAAAGGCATTTTCTAAAATTCAGCAAAAGCATATTCTTAAGTAAATGGACTACTTTTACAATCCTTTTATTTCTAAAATCCTTGTTGAGATAATGTTGACCCTTGAGCCCTTGGCTAAGCATCACTATTTGTTTTGATTCACTCCCTTGTTGCAAGGCTCTTTTCTGAAAAGGGTTCATATTAAGGAGAAAAGAATTTATTGCAACTAGAATAAGGAACTGAGTGGTGTTCATCATCATTCATAACTTCAAGCTGCACTGATGATGTGAACCATATTTAGAAAAAGACACAGGGTCTCTCATTTTTATTTTTATCTCTGACAGTACATTTTTTCCTTGACATTCATGTAGCTCTTCAACAGTCCTATAGAACATTACTTTGCTCTTAAACAGAAGCTTTACATGCTCGGATCAATCAGGGGAATTGTTTGCAAGTTATTAGTCTGCACTAATTTTTTTCCCCCAAACTTGAGACTAATAATGAATGCTTAGAAGGTCAATTCTATTTATTTGACATTTAAAAACCATGTCCTTTCTCAGACCTCTTAGACTTCTCAGGCAAGTGCATAATAACATCACCTACCAAAGTAATTCAGACATAAATGTCCCATAAAATCAAAACTGCCAGTATAGAATTGAATAAATGTCTTGATTGGGAAGGGCAGTACAAAGGGTATAATTTACTTGGTGATAAAAATTAGAATAGAAGTTACAAAAAAATGAAGGAACAAATACCCACCCACCCACCCATCCATCCATCCATCCATCCATCCACCCACCACCCACCCACCCACCCACCCACCCACCCACCCACCCACCCACCACCCATCCATCCATCCATCCATCCATCCATCCATCCATCCATCCATCCATCCATCCATCCATCCATCCATCCATCCATCCATCCATCCATCCATCCACTAATGTACTCATTCAACCATTCACTCATTCATTCAACAAGTCTTATCACATGTCTGTTATATTCTAGGAACCATTATAGATGATTCAATGAATCAATCGTATAAATGTCCTTGGGAGCTAACATTCTAGGAGGGAAAAACCTAAAAGTCAATAACCACAATAGATATGAAATGGTATCATAAGGTGATCAGTGCTGTGAAAACAGAAGAAATCCCAACAAGAGATTTGAACAATCATGTGTGTGTTTTTGTGTGTGTGTGTGTGTGTGTGTGTGTGTGTGTGTGTCTGTGTATCTGTGTGATTGTGCCTGGGTGAGTGCAAGCAAGCATGTGTGTGTGTCCATGTGAGTAGGGGAGGAAACGTAGTTTAAAATAGAATGTTTAAGGGGTTAGAAAAACAGTAAGTCAGTAAGGCACTTGTCTTGCACATGGTTTACCAGGTTCAATTTCCGGTCCCCAATACAGCCCCAAGCCCACCAGGAGTGATCTGTGAGCACAGAGCCAGGAGTAAAACCTGAGAGCACTACTAGGTGTGACCCAACCACCCCCATTCCAGTAGGCACCCAAGTAAATATTCAGATGAAAATGAAACAAAAACTAGGATACTTAGGGTAGCTTCCTGCAGAAGCAAAATATGAATAAGGATTTAGAGATGGTCACATTACTGTGTTGGTAAAAAGGGAGAACATGGAGAAGAAAAGCTGAACAAAGGCCCTAGGGATGGAGTAAGCCTGGATGTGTCTTCTGAATAACAAGGACATTAATTGAGTTAGAGCAGTATTACAGGAGGAGAAGAGTGAATATCAGGTTAGAGAGGTAATTGGGTGTTGGGGACCGCCGGGATCCCCAACAGTGCCAGGAAGCGAGTTCCCTTCTACCTCCAAAGCTGGTGGGGAATGGATGAAGACTCAGGAATCCGATGCAGTTTTAAAAGGCTTTACTTATCACAGGTTCAGGCATACAAATCAGCAATAGGAAAAAACCCGGTGCTTAGGATTCCTGGCTGAGAACCCCAGCCACATGTAGGCCAAGATGGCGGCCACCACGTGTTAAGGCCCTGTAAAAGGAGACAAAGACAAGACTCCCAAGAAGAGTGCAAGCCCCAAAAGAGAGAGCCCCAAACAAAGAGAGAGTGAGAGAGGAAGCAGGCTGGTTTTATACCCCTGCAACTCAGACCTCCCTCTATTGTGGGAAGCAGGAAGGGTCAAATGCCCTTAAGTAATTTCTCCCAGCACCTCACCTAGGCCCTATTATATGCTAATGTTTTGAGCCAAGATCTGCCTATAAATGCCTTTATAGGGTAGAGAAGAGGGTTTCTGAGATGGCATGTCTCTGTACCAAAGCCTAATACTAATGCCAGTTAAATATTTCTCAAGCCTTCACAAGAGTCCCGTCTACTTCATGGTAATTTTGTATTTTAGTTGCCTTTGAGTTATCAGGGAGCCATGCTTGCTTGCTTGGAGGCAAACAGTAATTCTTGCTGGTCTAGTTACTTAGGGATCCAACGTGGCCAGGCAAATATGCTGGCAAGATCTAGCTAGTCCCACGATG
Organism: Cryptotis parvus; assembly: GCA_021461705.1. Taxonomy (NCBI): domain Eukaryota; kingdom Metazoa; phylum Chordata; class Mammalia; order Eulipotyphla; family Soricidae; genus Cryptotis; species Cryptotis parvus. Next base: position 6,595 of record JAJIBD010011968.1, read on the forward strand.
ATTGTGGTAGCATGAGAGAATTATTTATACCAGCCAGTACAGAATACATGGTCAGGTAAACTGCCACACTTATAGTACCCCCCTATCTACAAAGTGATCTGAAGGAGGCAATCCAGGGCAGATGCAGAGGCTCTTAGAGGAGTCCTGCAAAAATTGGGGGACTAGAAAAGGCGACGATTTGCAGGCTGAGAAGGTCTTTTGTTTTCAGAGGGAAAAGATAATTTAGTGCAGGAGAATGTGAGTAGAAATGTGGCATGATCTGGCTGTTGTCTCAGCAGAATCGTTGGCTGCAATATTGAGAGCAGACAAGGGTAGGAACAGGGAGGCCTGTTTAGATGTGGAAGTACTCCAGGAGAAAGAGGCTAGTGCCTTGGATGGGTGCTAGAGTAGAGCTGGTGAGAAGTGGGCAGATTCTGGATCAATGCCTGAAACTCCAAAGAAGAGTTTCTCATTGTCTAACATGAACTGGGACTCTGACAGCTTGGTGACAGAAGCGCTGTGGTTCAGATCTCAGCTTAAATAGAAAATGATCATCTATCATAGGCAGGCATCTAGAGATGGCTGGGTGAAATTTGTTGGCTAGGAAATGTTTTTGGAGAAAAATTCAGGGTTTCAAAACACTTCTGTGCTCAAAGATCTTGTGTTTTATTCAATGGACAGTAGATGAGTCTGTGAAGAGAAAATGGTCCTGGATGGATTTCAGCTCTGGAGCTCTGGCTGGGGTCTGGCCCAGCTCCAGTGGACCATACCTGGACATGGATCAGCCTTAATAGAAAACCTATACGATGAAACATTTTTGGAGAAATTTGCAACAAAAGAAATTTGCAGAACTGGCACCAAGATTTTTATTAGCAAGCAGAGATGGTTCCATATTGCAGACACTGGTGCCCTTAACACTAAGCGCTGGCAGTTGGAGACAGTGCCCACACTGGCAGGCTTCAGTGGCTTTGGCAGAACACTCAGTTGGCACTGCTGAAAGTGTCCTTGATAGGAAGATACTGGGCATCATAACCAGTAGCAGAGACATTGGTACCTTTGAAACATTGGGTACCTGCAACTGTGAAACAGCCTTTGGCAGCCTTTGCAGCAAATTTGGCACCAATGGGTATTAACAGCACTGAGAGAACTTTCAGTGAGTTCTGGAGAACGGTTTCTAGCCATGATGACAGGAATAATCAACTAGAATGAGCAAGATAAAGAGAGGCAGAAGAGGGCAGATACCATCACATGGTCTGTGAGTCCATGTCTTACCTCTGATGGGAACAAACCTGTTGGAGCACTTCCACTAAGGTCTAGAAAAGGCATACATATGTAACCCTGAGTCAAAGACATGTCTGGAATTCCTGTGAGAGCCCCTTCTATGACCATAGCCAGGGAGATTATCTAAGATCCCTTCACTATGGTTTGAGTGATAACAGCAGCCACAAGAGCACAAACCTTAGAAGAAATGCTTCAAGTTTCATATTTGCTATTGTTTGCTCACTTTTCTTTGTTTTGTTAATTTTTTTTTCTGTCATAATTTTTAGCATCTTAAACATGGAAGTGACTAGCAATCTTCTTCATGACATATAGGAACTCCCTATAAAGGTCCAGGTCGTAATACTTTTAGTGTGATTATTACTTACTCAGTTCAGAAAGAATTTTACTTTATTTTTAAATTCTTAAAATGGAATCAAAATGAAATACCAACAAAGTTGTTCAAGATTGGATTTTAATCATATAATGTTTGAACACCGTCCATCCCTTTAACAGTGAACATTTCCCCCCACCCCGACATACCCAGTTTCTCTTCCAGAGAGAAGAGAGACTTCGCCTTCATTCTCTCTGTCTTTTTGATAAGAATTTAAAAATATTATAAATTAAAAAATTATAGTACAGATACATGTGACATTGTTCTAGGTATTGTAAAAATATAAAAATGTACAATTCTGCATATAAAATTATTTTTACATATTATATATAATTTTACGTATTATATATAAGAGAATAGTTAAATGTCAAAGTTTCAGAAAAGAAATTTGAATGGATTGGAGATATTGGGAAGAGTTTCTTCTATAGTTTCTTTTGGGATTAATACATGGGGGAGGTAAGTGAACATACCTGTGTCTAACAGAGGTTTGAGAGTATGCCTCTGTTTGGATGGAGTGAAGCTACAGGAATCCTAGGAAGGCAGAGAGCGATGTGAAGACAGGATGGATGATACACTGTAGGCATATATTATATGTTTCTCGATCCTTAGACCGAGAAGCATATCATATATATTTCTTACATATATTTCTTCAGTCCTTAGACATAAGAGCATGGGCGGCTCACTGTCTGCAGTGATGGCTCAATACTCCATTTGCCCAAAATTCCCCATGAATTCTTCAAAGTTCGGCTCAACTATCACTCACCAATCCAGAACATTTTTCCACTTAGATTTTTGTTTCTTTAAAAAACTTTTTTTTTTAAAAATTGAATCACCATAAGATATACTGTTACAAAGTTGTTCATGATTGAATTTCAGTCATAAAGTGTTCCAGTACCCATCCCTTCACCAGGCACATTAACCTGCCACCAATGCCCTCAGTTCCCTCCTGCCAGACAGCCCCCACCTGACCACAGCCTTCCTCTCTGGCAGACACTTTTCTTCTCTCTCCTCTCTCTCTCTCCCTCTCTTTTAGGCCCTATTATTAGATATACTGTTACAAAACGGGTATCATGCATATCACTTTACCTCCTTTCACATCAGTTTTCACATCAGTCCAGAGGTTCTGAACTATCATCTGTCATAGTGGGCCTTCTCTGTCCTAACTGCACTCCCCCCAACTCTTTGTAGCAGGCTTCTTACTATGGACCAGTGCTCCTGGGTTCCTGGTCCTTGTTTGTACTCTTTGGGTATTATTCACATGCTATGGAAGTATATATCTATCTATAGTATCTCTCTCTCTATATATCCATATATACATCCATATATATCCATAACATGTGAATTTAATTGAATTTCAGCCATAAAATGTTTAAATATATATGTATATGTGTTTATGAATATATATACATGTACACATATATATCACAAAGAGTGCAATCATTCTGTTTGCCCCCTCCCCCTCTGATTTGATTCAGCATGATACTCTCCACACCCACACATGTATACGCAAATTTCAGACTTCATTTTTCTAACATTTGCATAGTCTTCCATTGAGTAGATGCACAGTTTCTTTTATCTACACATCTCTTCTCAGGCACTCAGGTTGTTTCTAGATTCTGACTGTCGTGAACAGTGCTACAATGAACATAGGAGTGCAGATGGCCTTTCTCCATTACCAAAGTTTTTGGTCCACTAGGGTATATTCCTGGAGCACTATTGCTGGATTGTACAGAAACTTAATTTCTAGTCTTTTTTAGGATTGTCCCTATTGTTTTCCAAAGAGGCTGGACCAATCAGTGTTTCCACCCAGAGTGAAAGTCCCTTTCTCCATCCATGCCCGCATTGATTGCTTTTTTGAAGTATGCCCGTCTCTGTGGTGTGAGATATTTCATTGTTTTGATTTTTGTCTCCCTGTTGACTAGTAATATAGAGCACTTTTTCATGTGCCTTTTGACCATTTGTATTTCTTCTTTGAGGAAATTTCTGTTCATCTTTTATCCCCAGTTTTGGATGGAATTTGTTTGTACTTTTTTTTTTTGTCTTGTAAAATTCTACCAGTATCTTATATATTTTTGATATTAACCCCTTATCATATGAGCTTTGGGTAAATAATTTTTCCCATTCTGTGGGCTGTCTTTGTATTCAGACAATAATTTCCTTTGAAGTGCAGAAGCTTCTAAGTTTAATGTAGCTCCATTTGTTTATCTTTGTTTCCATTTATTTGGCCAGTGGTGTTTCATCTTTGAAGATGTCTTTACCTTCAGTCTTGTAGGGTTATGTCCACATTTGTCTCCATGTCCCTTAGAGATTCTTGCCTGATATATTTGTTTTGGATATATCCATTTTGGATTTCATCAGTAAATGTTTAAGATGAGAGCCTTCTACTGAGAGTACACCACCTACACGGCAGAGTCTGGCAAGCTACCAGTGTCTTATTTGATATGCCAAAAACCAGTAACAATTATGGACCTCAATTCCATGACCTGAAAAATGGTTTGAGGTGCTTCCTGTCCCTGAAGCAAGCAGATGCCTTTGGGCTACACTTGCTTGTGACAGGACTTATGGAGATGTTACTGGTGCCCACTCCAGCAAATCAATGAACAATGGGAAGACAGTGACAGTAATATCTGTTTTGATCTGATTTTTTTTGCATGCTAGCCCTGAGTTTATTTTTTTTTGCATGTAACTGAGTTTTTTTAATAACACTTGAAGAGGCTTTCCCTTGCTCTACTTCATATCTTTTGCTCCTTTCTTAAAGGAGCAAGCCTGGCAAGCTGCTCGTGTCATATTTGATATGCCAGATACCAGTAACATTTATATTAGATCATTCCCATGACCTAATATAATGGTTTGAGGCTCTTTATGTTCCCGGAGCAAGCAGATGTCTTTGGGTTCTACTAGCATGAGACAGGACATATGGAGATATTACTGGTGCCCGCTCTAGCAAATAGATGATGAACAGGAAGATAGTGATAGATAGTGATAGTGATTAAAGATTACCTGAGTGTCTGTTTCAGGATATTCAAGTTTATTCCATTGATATGAAGGTCTGACTTTATTCAATACCATGCTGTGTTAATTACTATCCCTTTGTAGTACAGTTTGAAGTTAGGAAAGTGATGCCTCCTATCTTCTTTTTTCCAAAGACTGTTTTAGCTATGTGAGGGGTGGGATTATTATTCCATAAAAATTTCAGAAGTGCTTGATCTATTTCTTTGAAAATATCCTTGGTATCCTTAGAAGTACTGCATTGAATCTGTACAATGCTTAGGAATGCATTGACATTTTGCTGATAATAATTTCCCAATCAATGAGCAGGGATGTGTTTTCATTTCTTTATGTCCTCTTTTACTAACTGAATTAATGTTTTGCAATTTTTTTGTTTAAGTCTTTAATCTCTTTCGTTAAGATGATTCTGAGGTACAATTCTGAATGGCATTGTTTTGAAAACAATTTATTTCTTCTATTTCATTATTTTTTATATAGGAAATCCATGGACTTTTGTATGTTAATTTTGTAGTCTCCACTTTACTATACAATCTATTGTTTCTAGGAGCTTTTGCTATAGAACCTTTAGGATTTCCTAAGTATAGTATTGTGTTCTCTGCAAGTAGTGAAAATATGACAACTGCCTTTCCTATTTGGATGACTCTGATATCTTTTTCTTGCCTAATTGCTGTGGTAAGTACTTTCAGTATTACATATTGAATAGAAGTGGCAAGAGTGGGCAATCTCGTCTTGTGCCTGATCATAGAAGGAAGGCTTTTCATTTTCCCCCCATTGAGTATATTTAATGTGGGCTAGTGGTAAGTGGTTTGAACTATACTGAGGAAAGTTTCTTTAATTCCCATTTCTTGGAAGTTTTTTCTTATCATTATTGGGTGGTGGACCTTGTCAAATGCATTTCTATGGATATAATCATATAGGTTTAATTTTTCTTTTTATGGATACATGCATTTATGTTGATTGACTTGCATACATTAAACCATACTTGCATTCTTAAGATGATCATGGTGTACCATCTTTTGATGAACTGATAGATTCTATTTGCTAATATTTTGTTGAGGATCTTTGCATCTGTGGTCATCAGGGATATTGGCCTGTAATTCTCTCTTTTTTGTGGTGTCTCTGTCAGCTTTTGGTATCAGGGTGATGTTTGATTTATAAAAACTGTTTGCGAGTGCTTTATTGCTCAGTTTTCTGGAACATCTTGAAAAGGATTTGTAGTGGGTCCTCTCTAAAGGTTTGATAGATTTCAGCAGTGAATCCATCTGGGCCTGGGCTTTTATTTTGGGAGGACTTTTGATTACCATTTCAAATTATTAGTTTGTCATCTTGGCTCAGCATTTGGGGGCAATAGCAGTCCAGCACTTTATCATTTTCTTCTTGTTTCATGACATAAAGATTCTCAAAGGAATCTCTGATGATCCTTTGAATTTCTGTGGTGTCCATTGTGATATCTCTTCTTTTTATTTCTGATTCAGCTCATTGTTTCTCTCTCTCTCTCTCTTTGTGAGTCTTGCTAGTGGTTTATCAATCTTGTTTATTTTTTTTCAAATAATCTGCTCTTGGTTTCATTGATCTTTTGGATTTTTTTTATCTTCAAGTTCATTAATTTCTGCTCTAAGTTGTATTATTTCCTTCCTCCTGTCTGCTTTGGGCTTCTTTCAATAGTCATTTTCTAGTTTATGTTTTGCAGCCAAATTACTTATATGGGTCCTTCAGATGAATGCTTGCATAGCAATGAACTTCCCTCCTAACAAAACTTTTTTAAAATTTTTTTTTATTTTTACAATTACCAAGATATACAATTAAAAAGTTAATATTTGGGTTTTGGTCATACAGTGTTCCAGCACCCGTCCCTCCACCAGTGCCCATCTCCCACCACCAACGTCCCTGGTTCCCCCCCTTCCCCAGCCCTCCTCCATGGCAGGTTCTTTATTTCTTTCCCTTCTCTCTCTCTTTCTCTTTTCCTTCCCTTCCCTTCCCTCCCTATGGATTACAGACCATACATTAAAGGGTTGTCATGTGTATCTTTTTGCCTCTATTTAATGCTCAGTTCTAGGTTGGCATTAGTACCCTCGACAATTGTTAGCACACTGTTCCATTTTCTGTCTTACCTAGCCTCTGACTCCCACACGTTTGTGATAATTTCCACCTTTGACAAGACCTCCTGATATATGTTTCACTTGACATTGGATATTGGTATCTTAATATGTACATATATATTTATGTTATGCAGATAAATGCAGTCATTCTGTGTCTGTCTCTCTCCTTCTGGCTAATTTCACTCAACATAATCTTCTCCATGGCCATCCATTTATAGGCAAATCTTATAACTTCATTTTTCCTAACAGCTGCATAGTATTCCATTGTGTAGATGTACCAAAGCTTCTTTATCCAGTCATCGATTTTCGGGCACTCTGGTTGCTTCCAGATTCTGGCTATTGTGAATAATGCTGCTATGAACATAAAAGTAGGGATGGTGTTTCCGCTGCGTAGTTTTGGTTTCCCAGAGTAGATTCCCAGGAGTGGTATGGCTGGGTCAAATGGGAGTTCAATTTCTAGTCTTTGGAGGAATGTCCATATTGTTTTCCAGAAAGGCTATACCAGCCGGCATTCCCACCAACAATGGATGAGTGTCCCCTTTTCCCCACATCCATGCCAGCACTTGTTGTTCTTGCTCTTTTGAATATGTGCCAGTCTCTGTGGCTAACACAGCTTTCGCTTTATCCCACAAGTACTGATGCATTGTTCACATTCTTGTTTGTTTTCATGAATGTTTGAACTTCCTCTTTGATTTCCTCTCTGACCCAATAATTAGTATCCATTAATAGTAATGAACTATTATACTTCTAGGTGTTTGAGTTGTTCCTCAATTTTTGTTTGCTATTAACTTCTACTTTCAGTGAATTATGATATAAAAAGGTAGTTGATATATTTACATGCTCTTGACTTTGTGGAAGTATGTTGTGATCTATCAGAGGTGAAAAAATGGTGTTGAAATCTCCACTACTATTGTGTTGCTATCAATATCTTTCTTCAAATATATTAGCAGTAGTTTAAAGAATTTTGCTGATCTCTCATTAGGTGCATATTCATTTGGAGTGTGAGTTCTTCCTCATGGACATATCCCTTGATCATTAAGAAATGGCCTTTGTGGGGGTTGGAGTGAGAGTACAGTCGGTAGAGAATTGCCTTGTATCTGGCCATTCCAGGTTCGATTCCAGGCATTCCATATGGTCCCCTGAGCAAGGCCAGAGTAATATTGCAGAGCCAGGAGTAACCCCAGAGGATTGCTGGGTGTGACCCAAAACGACAAAACAAAAAGAAGAAAATGACCTTTGCTGTATCTTTTAACCTTTCAACCTGAAGTCTATGTCATCTAATATTAATATGGGTCACCCAGGCCTTTTTGAGGTGATTGTTTGCTTGAAGAATCATCTTCCAACCTTTGACTTTGAGTCTGTCTTCTGACGGTTCAAATGTATTTATTGCAGGCAGCAGAATGTTGGGTTCAATTTTCTAATCCATTCTGCTACTCTGTGTCTCTTATTTGGTGCATTTATCCTACTGACATTGAGGGAGATTATTGTTAAGGAGTTTTGTGCCATATTTTTGCAGGAGTTTGGCGTGTTTGTGGGGTTTGTCTTGTCTTAATCTGTTCAGTTCTTGTAACGATGACTTTGAGCTTATAAAAGTCTTGAGTTATTGATTATCTGTGAAGCTGTGTATTGTTACTTTAAATATGAATGAGAGTCTGACTGGGTAAAGCCTTCTTGGTGAGGTGTTTGTTTCACTGAGTTTTTAATTTTTTTCATTATATTCAATCATTGTCTTTGGGCTCAGAAGGTATCATTTGATAAGAGTACTGTAAATCTTAAGGATGCTCCTTTGTATATAATTTCTTGCTGTTTTCAGTATTCTATCTTTATCTATGGTTTTCATTATTCTGATTAGGAAGTCTTTGAATGTTTTTATTTGGATATCTTTTATCTAGTATCCTTCAGACCTCTTGGATCTGGCTGCAGTCATCTTCAGTTGCAGGAACTCCTCAGCAATCATATTTGTCTGTTATCTTTCATCAGTGTTGTCGTCCTGTTCCTCTGGGACTCCAATGGTTTTTATGTTGTTCCTCTTGACTTCATCTCCAAGTTCTCTTATTATCTGCTGGTTTATTTTTGAAGCATTTTTGTCAATCTACTGTTGTCTTGAGGTTTTCTGAACCTCATCTTGGAGCTCACTGATTCTGTCCTCAGCAGCTATTACTCTGCTGCTGTGACCCTCAATGAGTTTTTCATCTCACCTACCAAGTTTTTCAGATTTGTCAACTCTGTGTGTAGTTGCACTATTTTTTCCTTGTGTTTTACTGACAATCTGTCTCATTGTTTCTTTCAACTCCTTATATGTCCTCTCCAATTCCTCTCTAAAATTCTCTATCAAAGAGGTTATGTAGCTTGTTATTATTGACTGAGTCTTCTGGGCCAGCATCTTCAGTCACTAAGCCTGGTGAGGTTTTGCATTGCTTTACCACTGTGACCTTTGGAGTGTGGAGTTGTTTCTTGGGTGCTGTTGTAAAATAGGTACATACAGATAGGATGTCTCTGTGTGTTTATGATGAATTATGGAGAGGTGAAGAAATGTGCGACCTTATTGTAGCAGAGTGCTCTTTGGGGTGTGGGTGTGGTGGGTGTTCCTGACCTGGGGAAAAATGGCAATTCTGAGTAAAAAGTAGGATCCCCCAATGCTGCTAAATTTCCTGGGACCAGGACTGAGTGGAGCCCAGCAGAGTGGCTAAAAAATCTTCTCCCTCCTTATATACTTTGCAAGTGGGGAGAAATTCTCTCCAGTTAGGTTTTTTTTTCTACTTTAGTTTAAATTTAAAAAATATGTGTGTGTGGGGGGTTAGGACCACATCTGAGTGCTCCATACTTAATCCTGGATCTGTGCTCAGGAATCACTTCTGGAGAGGCTCAAGGAATCATATATGGTACCAGGAATAGAACCAGGGTCGCTCACATGCAAGGCAAAGCACCCTAACCCCTGTCTATTCCTCCATTCTCTAAGCATCATTTTAAAAAAGCCCTGAAAAATAAGCATAGCATGTAGACTTCAAAAAGGCACCATTTTAATTCAACCTCCTCATACAGAAAATTCAGTTCATCACTAAAACTGCAATTTTATGTTTCACCATATTATAATTATCCCTTCTGGTGACCCCAAATTGGGTGCTATAGATTAAAAGCTTGGTTTTAATTTTATTTAGTTCGACACTTTATATACTTTAATATACCAATATGAGTAGTATCATATGGTGCTTTCATGTTTTTACATCTGACTTGTTTCCTGACACAATCCACCCTCTAGGTCCATCCATGTTATAACAAGTGACAGGATTTCATCTCTCTCTCTCTCTCTCTCTCTCTCTCTCTCTCTATCTTAGGTATCATGATTTAGAACAGCAGTAATATTAAAGTACTAGACATACAATATTTCTGCATCAAAGCCACAATATCACTCATTGTTGTGTCTAGGTTGTTCCTCATCTGTCCCTCCCACCCATCTTGGCAGACTGTTCTGTTGCCAGATTCGCAGTGTTTGTTTCTGTTGACCATTGTTTCTATTCCATTGTTTCTTCATATGTCACATATGAGGGAGACTATCTGGTATCTCTTTTCCTTCTGATTCACTTCACTTAATATGACACCTTAGTTCCATCCGCATTGCAGCAAAAAAACTATTTTTTCTCTTACATATGTAATATTCCATTGTATGCATATGCCACAACTTCTTAACACACTCACCTGTTATTGGACACTTTGGTTGTTTTTGATCTAGCTACAATATTGCAGTGAACATAGGAGTGAATGCATTTTTTAAAGCAATAATTCTGTGTTCTTGGGACAGATGTCAATTACTGGAATTACATGATAATCATATGGTAACTCCATTGCTATTTTGGGGGAGAAGTTTCCTAACAGTTTCGAAGAGACTGAAATCAATTCTATCCCCATCAACAGTGAGTGAGACTCTTTTCCCAATCACATCCCCTCCAGCTTTGACTGTTTCTGACCTATTCAAAATAGCCTATGTGGAGCTGTACCTCACTGTTATTTTGATTTGTATTCCTCCAATAATCAGTAGTGATGAATATTTTTTCATGTCTTTCAGTCATATATAGGTATTTTTTGGAGGGCCACATCCAGCTCTGTGCTGGGGAGGCACTCCTGGTTCTCTGCTGGAAGTTCTCCCTTACTGATATTTGAGGACCATGCAGTGCCAGGGACTGAACTTGGGATCACTCCACCACCCCTCATGCAAATCATGCACTGGTCCTCTAAACCTTTATGTTTTTAGTTTTATGGGACTTTATTTTATTTTTTTTATTATACCACCGTGAGTTACACAGTTACAAAAGTGTTCATATTTGGGTTTCAGTCATACAGTGTTCTAGCACCTATCCCTCTACCAGTGCCCATTTCCCACCACCAATGTCTCCTGGTTCCCCCTCCTTCAGCCTGTGTCTATGGAAGGCAATTTTCACTGCTCTCTCTCAATTTATCTCTCTTAATTTCTCTCTCAAATTTCTCTCTCTCTCTCTCCCTTCTCTTACACATTGTGGCTTGCAATACATACATTTAGAGGTTATCATGTCTATCCTTTTTCTTACTTTCAATGCTCAGTTCTATGCTGGTATTATCACTTACAATAATTATCAGCACACTGTTCCTTTCTCTGTGTTGCCTAACCTCTGACTTCCACACATTTGCAGTAGGTTCTACCCCACTGACAAGACCTCCTGATTCTGCATGTCTTCTTTGGAGGAGTTTACTATTTATACCCATTTTCTAATGGGGTTATTTGTTAAAAAGAAGTCCCACATCGGACTTCTCTCTCATCACAACTCCACCCAGCAGACCAGACTATCACAGCCCGGATCATCGACACCCACCCTGCAGCAGTTTTTTTTTTCAATCCGCCCAGGTATGCTGAACCAGAGACTCTCAGACATGGGGCAGAGCTGCTACTTGCTCTCCCTGTGCCCAGCTGTTCATGAGGCGCCCAGAAGGCATGGCGGGTTCTAGCCCTGGCCTGCCACCCCAGCAGAGCCTCACAACAGGCCAGACAACCCGCCCCCACTCCATGGGGGCTGCCATTTTCCACATCTGGACTTCCTTTCTCGTCACAACTCCACCCAGCAGACCAGACTATCACAGCCCGGCTCACGGCCGCCGCAGTTCATCAATAATTGCTTTATTTAGAGGTGACTACAAGAGTATGCCACCCACACAGCAAACCTGGCAAACTGCTCGTGTCATATTTGATATGCCAAATACCAGTAACATTTATATTAGGTCATTCCCATGACCTAATATAATGGCTTGAGGCTCTTTATGTTCCTGGAGCAAGCGAATGCCTTTGGGTTCTACTAGCATGAGACAGGACATATGGAGATATTACTGGTGCCCGCTCCTAGCAAACAGATGATCAACGGGAAGATAGTGATAGTTATTTGTTAAATTTTCTAAATTATTTATATATAAAACATATATTATACCCATTTGTTAGATTGATGGTGTGCAAATATTTTCTCCCATTCAGTGGGATGTATTTCTTTTTTTTCTTTTTTTTTT
>JAJIBD010011969.1:0-34996 GCA_021461705.1 Cryptotis parvus
GGACCCTGTGGAATGTCAGGGATTGCACTCAGCTTGGCCACGTGCAAGGCTAACTCCCTCGCTGCTGTCCCGTCCCTCCCGCCCCAGTGACTATTGTTGCTGTTTGTGGTAGTTACAGCTGTATGCTGTTTCCTCGATTGCTGACCGGTGAGTTCCTAGTCCCTCATCCCTTTGGGAAATAATGGCTGTTTTTCCTCCAGCCTCAGGCTAGTTACTGCTTCTTTTTTGTCAGCTGATCGATACATCACCTTGCTGCGTGTTTCCTCTGGAAGGTGTGCCCTGAATATTCACTGCTGCTCCCCAAGCAGCAGAGGCCAAAACGGCAGCGGCCTCACGCAGGCCTCAGTGGAGCTTATCTCCTCAAGTATTTTATCGCGGCACATCCGTGCCCCTGCTGAGGAATGCCAGCCAGCACTTGAGCACGCCAGAACCCCCCAGGAAAAGCGCCAGCTGCCTTCTAGATTTTAGGGTCGGCTCTCAGGCTCGCCCCCTTTGAGCTGAATTCACGGCAGGAGCGGCCTCTTGTAGCTTTCCTCTTACTCTTCGCGCGACACAATCCGCGCACTATCCAGAAACCTACCCCTGCGTTCCCAGGCTTGGGGACCACCAGCCTTTCCTAAGACGAGTCAGAACAGCCGTGCAGCGCCCTGAGTCAGGAGGGGGCCGCAGTCCCGTGGGCTCAGTGCTGGCCACGCGTGCAGGCTGCTGGTCCTCCCTTTCCTCCTCTCTGCTTCCAGCCTCACACTGGCCTGCTTCAACGCGGGTGCAGCCCCTGGAGTGCCAGAGCCCGCCGCGGTGACCTGCCTGATGCACAGACTTGCCTGCGGTTCGAGAGACAGGCGGAGCCGATGCTTTCCCAAGCCCCACGTCCCGGATTCTGTCCATGCACCTTGAAAAAACAACAAAAATGCCCCTTAGCCCCAGTCCGCCATTCCTGAATCTAAATTAGCCTCTGTATAAACCCTTTTGCTCAGCTGTTACAGTCCTGTGCCAGCCTCCAATGCCTTGCTGTGTCTCCCACCATACACACACACACACACACACACACACACACACACACACACACTCCAGCACCTCCCCACTTCTGCAGTCTGAAGGGAGTGAAATGCAAGGTGCAGGAGGGAGCTGAATTGTGCATGGAGGGACGCCTGGGGAGGGCAGGTGGAGCGTGGTGCTGTCCACCTGATTCTCGCTCTCACCATCAGTTTCCTGAGCTCTGGCATTCAGTGCCTTGCTGCCATAGTAACCAGGACTCCTGCCAGTCTTCCGGTTTCTCATCTCCTCTTACTCTTCTGTAAGTGCATCTGGGAGGGGGATGGAGGGAGGGCAGAGATGGGAAACGCCCTGTGCAAGACTGGGTGGGCTGTGGGCTCTCTTCGGGACACCAACCCCCAGGTGCCTTCATTTGGGGCCTGTGGCCCTCTCAGTCCCCCTCTGGGCCTTATCCCCAGGAGGACAGTGGCGTTTTCTGTGAAGTCAGAGTTGGGAGGAGAGTCTTAGCCAGTGCCCTTCGTCAGCTGCCCTGGGGAGGGACGAGAAGCCAGCCAGCGTCCTCTGCATGGTTTTTCCTCACCTTTGTTCCCGCAAGCCGGAGAGCTCTGGACAGTGCCTGTTCCCTTCAGAACTTCAGAATGCTCCGCCAGTGGCGTCCACAGATGGAGAGAAACATTGACATTCTCAGTCTCTGGCTCGCTGTGGTGGAGTGTAGCTGCTCCCCGCCGCGACTTCCCCAGGGCGGGGGAGGAGGCTGGACAATGTGCCGACGAGCTTCAGATCGGTTCTTTGGTGGCTTCTGATCAGAGTCGGACACTTGGCGTTGTAGTTAAGCCACTCAGCCTGGCCGACCGTTGACCTTTGGGGTATGACGAGGTCCCCAACAGCATCAGGGTTTGGCGGGTCCCCTGGTGCATTCGGGCTGATACTTGTCCCTCCACCCGATGGACGAAGGGACAGGGCCACAGGCTTGTTGGTAACTAGTCAGTGGCGGTTTCATTCAAGTGAAGTCGGCTAGTTGCAGAGACGCCGTGAAGGGTTGGGGGTTACAGAAAGGTGATAGAACTTTGATCCTAAAATGATGTACAGATGTGAAAGCCCCTTCCTTTTGGGAACAGTCTGCTGGGGAATTCAACCCAGGGCGACAGAGCCCGGACAGGGACAGAATCCACCCAAGGCATACGCTTTCTCCTTTCCTCTACTGGTAATCCATACAAACTATCATACTACAGTCCTCCGGTCAGATTAGTTTTTCCTAACCCCAACAGGGTCCTAAATCAGTTGCTAATTTTTGGGTCATGACAGAATTTGCTCCATATGGCGCTTTTAGCCTGTCCCATGTCCAGACCAGGGTGGCTTACTCACAGCTTGCCCTGGGTCCATCCAAGTCCTGCGATGGGACCCTTCTTTTTGGGCGCTAAGGAACTAAGTCCTTACTAGGACTCAAGTAAGGTAAATATGACAAATGCCCAGGAGTGAATAATTCAGAATCAAGAGCCTTGCATTGTCTTCCTGTGTCTACACAAAAGGACATTGCTCTAACATAAAAATATGCAAAGGATAGCAAGGAAAGAGAGAAACAACGTTTAATTCACAACACAGAATCCCTAGTCTGTAGAAGGCTACTCTGCAATCACTGTGCCTGAATAGGAGCCAACTGACCAACAGGTAGGGGAAGGAGACACCGGAAAGGCCAGAGTTAAACACAGGGCCGTGGGGTTGGCTGTGCCCCCGTTAGCAGGGGAATGGTGCAGCTCCATTAACTGGAAGCTCCCTGCCGGAGGGGAAATGACAGGTCCCGAGTTAAACCTGAAGCGCTTAGGGCTAAGGTCCGCAGGGGACCGTGGTGTGGACGTCACCGGCACGCACCTGCACACTGCCTCTCCAGGGGTGGCGTCACTCCCGCTTGCTATGTGGGTTCGTTGTTTGAAACTTTCATTGGTCGTAAATTGTGTATCCCCATGTTGACTGGCGCTACCACAGGGCTTCCTCTGGGTGCTCACGGCATTAAAGCCAAGTCCAGTTTGTAACTTACTGCAGGTGGCATCCTGCTTACTGGCAGCTCAGGCCACCCACCCAGCTGCTTTCCCGGCTGTGCGGGTAGCGTTGCCGTGAACCGCCTCACACTGGTGCTCGCTTCCTACTACTTTCTGGTTTGCTTTTCTAAAATAATTAAATTTATTCTGCCGTTCTCCCCTGTCCCCGCAAAGGATACATCTTCATGGCAGATTGCTGTAGGCCCAGTAATCTCAAACCTGTCCGTTGCAGCCAGAGGATGGGCAAGGCTTGTTTTTCCCACCGCCCTGCTTTAGCTGGCCTGTTCAGAGCCGTGGGCCCAGGTGTAGCATCACACTTCCCTTGGCGCCTCTGTGTTTCTGACTCGAGAGTCCAGCTCTGATGCCCTGAGGACAGTGTGCAGAGCTCAGAGTAACCTCGAACATGGCCCCTTTGTACTTTCTGGTTATTATTGCAACCCGTGTGCAAAGTTGGAGGCGGAAAGTCAGTGTTGGGGCCTGGGTTCCGTCCCCAGTACCAGATGACCCTCTGAGCACTGCCAGGTCTGACCCCAAATGCACCCCCAAAAAGCAACAGCGTCAGCAGTCCTGTGCAGGTGTGGGCCAGTGAAGGAGTTCTCGGTTGAGACGTAGGCCCAGGACTTGAGCACAGGCATCTGCATGCTGGCGTCTAGACTAAGCACCATAGCACTTGCACTAGGCTAGACTTCGGAAAGAAATTCCTAAAACCGAATTTGCCCCAAGTAAGTGTTTTTCTAAAATGACTTTTTATTGCTAATTATACTAAGATAAAATTAGATATTTAAGCAAAGTGTTGAAATGAGAAAATAGTTTATTGTTCACCTTACAGCTGGGGAAGATGAGTGGCATTTTTCTGTATATTTGAGGCTTTTTTCTATATTATATATAAATACTTGTTTTCTACTTATTTATTTTATTGGCTTTTTTGGGTCACACCGGCGATGCTCAGGGGTTACTCCCCGGCTCTGCACTCAGGAATTACTCCTGGCGGTGCTCGGGGGGACCATATGGGATGCCGGGAATCGAACCCAGGTCGGCAGCATGCAAGACAAACACCTTCCCCACTGTAATGTCACTCCAGCCCCAAATACTTGTTTTCTTCAGGGGCAAAATAAAAGTCGGCTGTTTCTACCTACTGATTTTTTTTTTTTATAATTCAAACATTTTTGTGTTTTATGAGGATCAACATCCCAATTTCTCCTTTTGTTTGGGGCCACCCTTGGTGTTATTCAGGGTTTATTCCTGCCTCTATCCTGGAATCGCTTCTGGGTGACGCCCTGGATGTACAGTGCTGGGAGGTGTGAACTGGTGTCGACCCTCACGCAAAGCCAGCGCCTTACCTCTCCGATCCCTCTTTTACTTCTGTATTTGTGTTTCCAAGTTGAGGGCACACCAGCTGTGCTCAGGGCTTGCTACTGCCTCTGCTCGGTGATCACTCCGGCGGTGCGCAGGGCATCGAACCAGGCCTTGCACGTGGAAGGCCAGTGCCTGTACACTGCACCATCTCTTCTGTCCCGGGTGCTCATTTTCTGGGGTGCTCATTTTCTGGGGTGCTCATTTTCTGACGTACTTGCTCCTTGCAGGCAAGGCATCGCCTCCACCTCTTGAACTACTCACCCGGCCCCTCCCCTACTAAGCTGTTAAGAATTTGTTCAGTATTTACTTTTTGCACCACACCTTGAGATGCTCAGGGGTTCCTCCTGGCTCTGCACTCAGGAATCGCTCCTGGTGGTGCTCAGGGGACCGTATGGGATGCTGGGGATTATAGCCAGGTCACCCTTGTGCAATCAGGGATTAAATTGGGGTCGGTCCACCTCCTGCTATCCCTCCATCCTTCCTCGTTGCACTCGGTTAATGTTTCACAGATAAACAAATAGCGCAGATACATTCCCCAAAGTGTTTCTTTTCTTTGCCCTCAAAAACCTTCAAAACTGCACCTGGGTGGTAATACGGGGTAAGATGCTTGCTTACACCCTGTGTGATCTCTGAGCGCACTGGGAGTCATCCCTGAGCACAGAGCCAGGAGCTTGCCCTGAGCACTGCCAGGTGTGTGGCCCGAAAGTCCAAAATAAAACCCCCAAACCTTCCAGACTAACTGGCGGCAAGTTTGTTAGCTTGTAGTCATTGTCTAATTGGTAAATAATGCTATTCAAAAAATAATTGTACCTTTTTTTAGCTTTTTTTTTTTTTTTGGGAGTCACACCTGGCGATGCTCACGGGTTTCTCCTGGCTCTGCACTCAGGAAGCACTCCGGCGGTGCTTGGGGGACCATATGGAGTGCGGGGATCGAACCCGGGCCGGCATGGGCCGCCACTTGCAAGGCAAACACCCATCCGCTAGACCATGCTCGGCCCCTGAACCATTTTTTTTTAAAGGCGGTCCAGACATATTTTGAATCACTGTATCACTGTATCACTGTCTTCCCATTCATCATCGATTTGCTCGAGCGGGCACCAGTAACATCTCAATACATCCTGTCACATGCGAGATAGCCCAAGGGCATCAGCCTGCTCCAGGAACATAAAGAGCCTCAAACCATTCCATCAGGTCACGGGGATGAGGTCCATAATTGTTACTGGTATTTGGCATGTCAAATATGACACGGGTAGCTTGCCAGGCTCTGCCGTGTGGGTGGGTTACTCTAGTAGTCACCTCAAAACCCGAGCAATGATTGATGAGCAATGATTGATTAAGGCTATGCAACTATAAAGTAGCAGTTTCGAGTCCGAGTGATAGTACAGAAAGTAGAGGGCTTGCCTCACAGGCAGTCAAACTGGCTTTAATCCCTGCCACTCCATATGGTTCCTTGACCCTACCAGGATGATCCCTGAGTGCAGAGCCAGGAGTAAATCCTGAGTACTATTTTCTTTTTCCTTTTTGGGTCATACCCAGCGACGCTCAGGGGTTATTCCTGCCTCTTCACTCAGGAATTACTCCTGGTGGTGCCTGGGGGATCATATGGGATGCTGGGGATCGAACCCAGGTCGGCGGCATGCAAGGCAAATGCCCTACCCGCTGTTCTATCACTCCGGCCTGAGTACTACCCTTTGTTACCCAAAAATCAGATGAAAAAAAAGAGAAGGGGAGGGAGGGAGAGGGGAGAGGGAAAGGACATGAGAGAGAAAGGGAAATAGAGAGGGAGAGGGGGAGAGGGAGAGGGGGAGAGAGAGAGAGAGAGAGAGAGAGAGAGAGAGAGAGAGAGAGAGAGAGAGAGAGAGAGAGAGAGAGAGAGAGAGAGAGAGAGAGAGAGAGAGAGAGAGAGAGAGAGAGAGTATATCTAGACTGGAATTTTGGAGTCCTGATAGTTTGGTATCCTAATACTCCACTGCAGGGCTAGAGAGATAGTATTCTAAATTTTAAAATAGCTTCTGGGTTTTATCTTTTCAATCCCTAGTTGCTCGGAGTATTGCAACTCTTAATTCTTACTCAGTTGTGGGCCAAAGGGTTTTTTGATTCTGAGTCATGAAAATTGCAGTGAGTCATTTCCCACGGAATGATTTTTTCTTGTGGAGTTTGAAACCCAGCCCAGGTGTGGCTGATTGCGTGAACCTGCCGCGTTGCAGGCTGAGTTTATCTGCCCGTCCCCAAGGTCTCGGCGCCCTCAGAAACCGGCCTGCTGGGGAGGGCACACACATTATCTTGGCCAAATGCTTGTGGAATCTTGTTGCTGTTTTGTAGAGGGGCCCACACCTGCAGTGATCACTCCCTGCAGACCCCTGGGACCAGATGGGATGCTGGGGATCGAATTTGGTTCAGCCATGTGCAAAGCAAGTGCCCTGCCCACGGCACTATTGCTCCAGCCCAATGCCTGAATTTCCAGGAATGTTCTCTCTGGAATGTTCCTGGAAAAGTTAAGGGCGAAGTTCTCTCTCTCTCTCTCTCTCTCTCTCTCTCTTCCTCCCTCTCTCCTCCTCCCTCTCTCCCTCTCTCCCTCTCTCCCTCCCTCCCTCCCTCCTCCCTCCCTCCCTCCCTCCCTCCCTCCCTTCCTTCCTCCCTTCCTTCCTTCCTTCCTTCCTTCCTTCCTTCCTTCCTTCCTTCCTTCTCCTTCCTCCCCTCCCCTCCCCTTTTCTTTGTGGTTTTGGGCCTTACCCATGGCACTATGGGGCACTGTTCTGTGGCTCAGGGTTCGCCCCTAATAGTGCTCAGGGACGCTGGAGTAACAGGACCAAACTTGGATCTCCTGCCTGTGAGATCGCGCTCAGTGTTTGAATCTTCTTTCTGGCCTGAAGGGTCATTTTTATGACTTTTTTGGGGGCGCCTACCTGGTGATGCTCAGTGGTTACTCCTGGTTCTGCACTCAGGAATTGCTCCTGGTGGTCCTCGGGGGACCATATGTGATGCCGGGGATCGGACCCGGGTTGGCCACGTGCAAGGCCTCCCCTGAAGGGTCATTTATGTAGGAGATTACACCTTGTAGTTAAGATGCAGCCAAGATTTTTTAAAAGTTATTATATTTTTAAATTCCATTTTCACATTTGTATCTTTTCCTAACCTGGTTTCTCTTTCCCTGAATCCTGCCGCGCGGGGACTTGTGCCGCTGCTTCGGGCTGGGAAGGCCCAGGTGTGGCGGGTGCTCTGGGTCACTCTCCCTGGCGCATTGAGCGTTCGGGATGCCCGTGTCACCTGCTGGGCTGTGGATGCACCTCTGGGGTACCGGACAATTTTGTCAGCAAACCCCTTTCTGGCATGAAGCTGTCTATAGCGAGATTAAACCTTGGCGAATGTCCCTAGATTCTTAATGTAAATAACCTTAGTGAGAAGTTAGCTTAAGTAGAGATGCATTTTATTTCTCCCACCTCTTGCCCTCTGGGATGGAAACTGCCCCACCAGCATCTCCACACCATCAGTTCCAAAACAGGCCTCGACAGGGGCCGGGCGTAGTTCGGCAGGTAGGCACTTGCCTTGCATGCGGCTGACCTGGGTTCGATCCCTGCCATCCTGTATGTATCCCTGCCACCCCGAGCACTGCCAGGAATGATTCTTGAGTGCAGAGCTGGGAGTAAGCAGAGCTTGAGCAGGTATGAATGGCCCCAAAACAAAACAAACCGAGGGCCATGACAGGTGTGAGCAGAAAAGGCCGTGGCGATGTGAACTTCACAGGGGACCCGCTCAGGGCTCATGGCAGAGCAACAGTCGGGGTCAGCGGGGGGCTGCCCTCGGTCCAGGCGCCACCCCCAGACCGTGCTGGCCTCCACGAGCTCACGGCTGTGCCTGGCGCTTAGCAAGCAAGGGTGGGTTTGCCACTGAGAAAGCGAGGTGCGAGGACAGCTTGGTGCGGGGAGGCAGCTCGGCTGTTGGCGCGAGTGGATTTCCCTGAGCAGGTGGGCTCTGAGCTGTGACGGACCGCACACACAACTCGAAGGTAAGAAGTTCGAGCTTGTTGTACCGGGTCCCTCCGGTGTCCAGGGCTCTCCTTTCCTTTTCCGTGTAAGACCAGGGTGGTCCTGCCCTGTCCTGTCCCGGCTAAGGTTTCCTGGCCCTGCCCTTCGCTGTTGGCCTGTCCCCACTGGACGCTGACCGAGCGTTGGCTAGCACTGTGCTCTGCCCAGCCTACACTCCTGAAATCGTGTTCCTGTGCCTTTTCCAGACCCTTCCCCAGTGGGCCCCTGACAGCCTGTCCTGGCTTCCCTTCAGTCTCTGTGACAGTAAGTCCCCTGCAGCCCCTGGCACCCGCCTGGGCCCTTGTGACCCTGCAGCCCGCTCGGGCGTGAGAGAGACGAGGAGAAGGGGCAACTGGGGGGCCACACTTCCTTGCCCCTGCTGCCCTCCCCCATCTCTGTCTCTTTCGTTGGCTCTGTTGGATGGGTAAGATTTACCGGCTCCATTCCCTGGCGCTCCGCCCCTCTGCTCTCTCTCTGGGACAGACGCAGGCGCTGAGTCTGGGCCTGGCGTTGGGAGAGAAGGGGATCTGAGGATCTGGGCGGGTGAGACATGTGGGGGCAGGAGGAGCAGGGAGAAGCGGCGCTTCCCCTTCCCGAGGCCTAGTGAGCCCCCAGGAGGGCACGAGAACTGCGTCATGTTGGTCACGGGACGCTCGTGGAGACAGAAACTGTTGAGTCACAGAACTACCCAGGGAACCGAGAGTTCACACACTCCACACACACACACACACAGAGAAGTTAACGTGTGTGTTAGTGTGTGAATGTGTGTGTGAGTGTGTGTGTGAATGTGTGTGTGTGTGTGTGTGTGAGTGTGAGAGAATTGAGCTCCTCCCCAGCTGAATGGCCCCCCATAATCTCGCCATCCTGTTCTTATTCCTTCCTGTTGCTTGATTTCCACATGAACCTTCCCAGCTCCCCTCCAGTCTGCGCCCTTGCCAGAACAGTGTCGCTGACATATGGCCGGGCTGGGGGAACGTGGGGCGCTGCTCTCCGAGGGCGCACACCCCCTCGTACGGGAGCTGGAGCCAGGGCAGTGTGCCGGGGACCGCGCCATCCAGAATCCCGGTGGCGGGACTCTGCTTCTTGTCAACCATATGTTTTTACAGCTCGCGTATCTGAGCGAGTGAGGAGAGCGGCCTCGCTCGCCCCGTTGCCCAAACACGTTCTTCAACTTCGTATTTGGGTGTTACTGCAGGAGGCCGGCTCAGGGGACCCTCGTCCTGGATGAGATTCAGACTCGGTTGGTGGAGGGCGGCCTTGGGGAATCCTCGTGGGGTCCCTGTGGGTTTGGAGCAGTCAAGGCTGACGCCCCTGTGCGGGTTCCTGGCCCAGGTGCCTGCCTGGTGACCCGACTCATGGGGTGACCCTCTGCCTGGAACTCAGGGACCCAGACCTGGCGTCTTCCTTGAGGTGGCCTTACGTGGATGGAGAGGCCTTGCCAGCTCGCCCCAGCCGGTTCCGCTGTGGAGCAGAGAGAGGCTGCCAGGGAGTAAATAGTTTAGGCTTTGTGGCCAAATGATCTCTGCCGTCACCACAGATGGGTCGTGAGCATCCAAGCAGCCACCACCGCCCGCCGTGTCTGTGCGTGGCCTGGCTGTGTTCCAGTGAAACTTTACTCATGACAGAATAGGATCAATGGAGCCTCTGGGTACTGTTAGCTGGTCCTTCATTTAGAGGATGAGGTAAGGGCGATGGTGGGAAATCCCCTAATAAACAAGGCTTGGCTTGGTCCTTCTTTACCTTTCTTTGTTATGTTGTTGGGTCATCTGAAATAATCTTGGAATATATAAGGCCCTTCAGGCAGCCTGCAGTCTGACCCTGACGTACCAGAGTTAAACAAAATGCGCTTTGATATTTTCCTAAGTCACATTCTTGTTAGGTTGCTGTCCCCCTTTTAGGACCGAAGGAGACCTTTTATTTCACAAGCTCGAGCTCAGAAGAGGGTGCTCTGTGTTCCCAACCGTAAACACTCTAGTTGGAATTTAAACAAGACAAAGAGGCATTGAGATGTATTCCTTTTTTTTTTTTTTTTTAATCTGGCAGAAACAGCTTAAAAATTTATGACCTGGGCAGCTAATCAGGAGACTGGAATCGGAGGGTCCCTCTTTTTGTGAAAAGACGGTACCTGTTCTTTATTTGCAAACCCTGTTCCTCTACTCCATCACACGTCCACTGCGGCAACATCAGTGAGGAAGGATCTTTTCGGTGAATGAGACATTACTGTGCTGTTAGTAATGAGGGAGGAGTCTGCCTGTAGGAGAGGAGAGTCCGCCTGTGGGAGAGGAGAGTCCACCTGTAGGAGAGGAGAGTCTGCCTGTAGGAGAGGAGCGTCTGCCTGTCGGAGAGGAGAGTCCACCTATGGGAGGAGAGTCCACCTGTAGGAGAGGAGAGTCCACCTGTGGGGAGAGGGGCATCCGCCTGTGGCAGAGGAGCATCCGCCTGTGGGAGACGGAGTGTCCACCTGTAGGAGAGGAGTGTCTGCCTGTAGGAGAGGAGTGTCTGCCTGTAGGAGAGTTTCTGCCTGTAGGAGAGTGTCTGCTTGTAGGAGAGGAGTGTCCGCCTGTAGGAGAGGAGAGTCCCGCCTATGGGAGAGGAGCGTCCTGCCTATGGGAGAGGAGCGTCCGCCTGTAAGAGGAGTGTCCGCCTGTAGAAGAGGAGCGTCCGCCTGTAGGAGAGGAGCATCCGCCTGTAGGAGGAGGAGCGTCTGCCTGTAGGAGAGGAGTGTCCGCCTGTAGGAGAGGAGTGCCCGCCTGTAGGAGAGGAGTGTTCACCTGTGGGAGAGGAGAGTCCCGCCTATGGGAGAGGAGCGTCCGCCTGTAGGAGAGGAGAGTCCGCCTATGGGAGAGGAGTGTCCGCCTATGGGAGAGAGGAGTGTCCGCCTGTAGGAGAGGAGTGTCTGCCTGTAGGAGAGGAGCGTCCGCCTGTAGGGAGAGGAGTGTCCGCCTGTAGGAGAGGAGTGCCCCCTGTAGGAGAGGAGCATCTGCCTGTAGGAGAGGAGTGTCCGCCTGTGGGAGAGGAGTGTCCCGCCTGTGGGAGAGGAGAGTCCCGCCTATGGGAGAGGAGTGTCCGCCTGTAGGAGAGGAGCATCCGCCTGTAGGAGGAGCATCCAGCCTTTAGGAGTGGCTGTATCTTCACTCAGTGTCTACACCTTCCCTTGGGTCCTCAGGCTCTGCCTTTGGTCCTTTCGCCCCATCTCCTGTTCCTTCTTTAACTAGACCACAACTCCCTGAGGGCAGAGATGAGGTTTCACTCACCCTTTGTCCATTTGGTTTCCGTCTCCTCACTTCTCTTTAAGGGACCAGGCCCAATTTTTCCCACTGGCCATATGGTTTGGGTGGGATGGTCAGCCCAGGTGTCCTCCCTGGAGGAAGCTCTTTCCCTGGCATCTGAATTGTGAATCTGGACACAGACTGGCAGCAGCGTGCACCCACTGAGCCACAACATCTGCTGACCCTGCTCCGGTGTTCCTGCCCACACTCCCGCCCCGCCCACCCCCATTCCCCAAGGCCGTGTCCCTTAATTTCCTACCCTTGAGCTCTCTGCTGTCCTTCCAGTTCATCCCACCAGACTTTTCCTTTCAATTTAGTCACTGTGAAATTACAGTTACTCATGATTGGGTTTAAGGCATCTCTAATGTTCTGACATTGCTCCCCCCCATATACACACCCCCCCACGTCCACATCCCCCAGTGTCCACACCCCCCAGGGGTCTACACCCGGTGTCCACAACCCCAGTGTCCACACTCCCCAGTGTCCACATCCCCAGTGTCCACACCCCCCAGGATCTACACCCCCAGTGTCCACATCCCCAGTGTCCACAACCCCAAGGTCTACACCCCAGTGTCCACAACCTCCAGTGTCCACACCCCCAGTGTCCACACCCCCAGCGTCCACACCCCCAGTGTCCACATCCCCCAGTGTCCACACCCCCAAGGTCTATACCCCCAGTGTCCACAACCCACAGTGTCCACACCCCCAGTGTCCACGCCCCCAGTGTCCACACCCCCAGTGTCCACATCCCCCAGTGCCCACATCCCCTAGTGTCCACATCCCCAGTGTCCACACCCCCAGTGTCCACATCCCCTTTATCCACATCCCCCAGGGTCCACACTCCCAGTGTCCACATCCCCAGTGTCAACATCCCCCAGTATCCACATTCCCCAGGTTCTACACCCCCAGTGTCCACACTCCTGTGCCCACACCCCCAGTGTCCACATCCCCGGTGTCCACATCCCCAGTGTCCACATCCCCCAGTGTCCACACACCCAGTGTCCACATCCCCAGTGTCCACACTCCCCAGTGTCCATAACCCCAGTGTCCACACCCCAGTGTCCACATCCCCAGTGACCACATCCCCCCAGGGCCCACATCCCCCATCAGTGTCCACATCCCCGGTGTCCACGTCCCCCATCAGTGTCCACTTCCCACACCACCTTCCACCCCTTCCCCCTTCTCCCACCTACACGTCTGCCTTTATGAAGTTGCTTTCGTTTATGTCTTTTTTTTAAAATAAGTTTTCGCACTGGTTCTGGAGTGATAACACAGTGGGCAAGGCAGTTGCCTAGCACAGGGCCGACCCGGCTTCGATTCCCGGCACCCCAGATGTTCCCTTGAGCCCCCCAGGAGTGATCCCTGCGCTCAGCGCCGGGAGTAAGCCCTGAGCATTGCTGTGTGTGGCCCAGTTACCCTCACCACCACAAATGTGCTTCACGGTGCTCTTGCCGACAGGTTTCGTCTATGACACGTCGACACCTTTCAGCACCTCCTCCTCCTCCTCAGCCCTTGCCTCTCCCCCACCCCTAATATCCCCACCCCAGCTCCTCAAGTTCCCTGTTTCCTACTGAGTTCGGTTCTCAAGTTCTTTGTTTCCACTGTCTCTGGGTATTCATTTCCCCCACCACTATGTTTCTTTACATCCCGCATATGAGAGACCATGTGTCGGTCTCTCCCTCTGCCTGACTTCACTCAGCATGATCCTCTCCACGTAGCAGCAAATTGCATGACTTTATCTTTTTGATGGCCGAGTAATATTCCATTATATGCGTGTGACAAGAGTCTCTACCTAGTCACCTGTGCTTGGACACTTGATCGTTTCCAGACTGGGGCTGTTGTGGGGGGGTGCAGATGCCTCATCTCGGGTTTAGCTTCAGAGCCCTGCACCCTCATTGTTTTAAAACTCAAGTCAGCCACAGACCCGTGTCATCTGTACCTTGTCTCCCGGGGAACTGTTAGGATCCGGCTAGCTCGGGGACTGGCCAGACGTGATCATTTTGGTTTGTATTGATTGTAATGTGTTTCTCTCTCTCTCTCTCTCTCTCTCTCTCTCTCTCTCTCTCTCTCTCTCTCTCTCTCTCTCTCTCTCTCTCTCCCTCTCTCCCTCTCTCCCCTCTCTCCCTCTCTCCCTCTCTCCCCCTCTCTCCCTCTCTCCCTCTCTCCTCTCTCCCTCCCCCCCCCCCCCCCCCCCTCTCCCCCCCCCCCCCCCCCCCCCCCCCCCCCCCCCCCCCCCCCCCCCCCCCCCCCCCCCCCCCCCCCCCCCCCCCCCCCCCCCCCCCCCCCCCCCCCCCCCCCCCCCCCCCCCCCCCCCCCCCCCCCCCCCCCCCCCCCCCCCCCCCCCCCCCCCCCCCCCCCCCCCCCCCCCCCCCCCCCCCCCCCCCCCCCCCCCCCCCCCCCCCCCCCCCCCCCCCCCCCCCCCCCCCCCCCCCCCCCCCCCCCCCCCCCCCCCCCCCCCCCCCCCCCCCCCCCCCCCCCCCCCCCCCCCCCCCCCCCCCCCCCCCCCCCCCCCCCCTCCCCCCCCCCCCCCCCCCCCCTCCCCCCCTCTCTCTCTCTCCCCCCCCCTCTCTCCTGAAACTAGCCGGAGACGGCAGCTGCTCTGAAGCGTACCCCTTGAAGCCCTGCTGGACCGGGGGCCATCGGGCGGTCCCTGGAGAGTCTGGGGGGGAGCGCCCCCTCCCTTCAAGATGCGCGCCCACAGCCAGCGGCACAGCCGGGGAGGGTAAGTGGCTTGGGGGACCCCCTTATAAGATATCCCTTCTTTGACCTGCCCCTTGAAGGCCCTGTTGACCCTGGAGTATGACCATCACTTCCCAGCCAGATTCCCGGATATGCCAGGCGGGGCCCAGGGCCACCCCCAGCCACCTGGCTCTTACAGCAATGGCCGCGGGGTGCAGGTGACAGCAGGCTGAGAGCCCAGGCTCCTAAGCCGTTGGAGTGTGGGGAGGGCCTCAGGAGGGGGGAGCCCCTTCCTCAACATGCCCCTTGGAAAACAAGTTTTCCACCACGGGCAGAACCAACCAACGACTGCTGCATGGATGCCTGGAGCCAGGGTGCGTGAGGAAAGGCCTTTGCGTCCCCATGATGTGAACGCTGATCCCTTCTGCTTCTAAAGCTCTCCCGCCCCTGCCCCATCCCAACGGTACGTGGCCCAGGCTTTGTCTGGGTAGCAATACCCGCCTTCTAGAAATCCTTGGGAGACCAGTTTGTTGGTCTGTGGTTTCGAAGCTTCTTGCCTCCCTTCAGACCCCGGGTTCTGGCTGGAAGGAAGAATCCATTCACGTGGCTGCACAGAGCAGGCTGTAGAGACGGAGGCCAGTTGCAGGCTGTAGAGACGGAGGCCAGTTGCAGGCCGTAGAGACGGAGGCCAGTAGCAGCCCGGTGGGGGGAGCACGGGCCATTCTCCTCTTGCTCAGGTGCCTGTGGCTCACGGCTGGTGCAGAGGAGAGCTTCGGAGTGGGTCTGAGCCAAGTCACGCCGTGCGCCACGGGTGGTGTGTGTGTGTTGTGTTGTGGGGTGGGCAGGGCGGGGGGGGGGGTGACCTTGGCCTAGGGCGGCCCACCCGTGCATTTCATCTTTTGATCGCCTCCCCTGGTGGCGTGCCAGTAACCCTTGAAGAGCGTGTGGGAGGTGTTGCTAGGCAACCTGGGAGGCATGGTGGCCGGGCCTGTGCTGGAAGTGGGGGAAGAGGGCGGCTGCGTGGCGCCTTTGAGCCTTCCCCACGCAGGGAAGGACTGTGAGTTCCTTTTGCTTCCTAGGATCATGTAAATCGAGGCCGAGCAGCGTTAGCCAGGCCCCGGTGGGCCCCACGGCCCCTTTTCCTCCAGGTGGAGGGTTTGACTTCACCGAGGGCTGGTGTCCAACCTTCTGGCCCGCCTGTGTGTCGCTGCTGCCCAGCCACCCCCTGGGGTGGGCAGTTCAGATCCTGGCCCTGAGCCTCTGCGGACAGCCTCAGCCCCGCCTTCCCAAGCCTGCCGAGGACCACGTTGCCGTCCCTTCATGCATGTCCACGTCTGGCTTTGGATCGCGGTTTTTTTCTCCTTTCAGCAAAGGAGAAGCAGCAACAGCACCTCGGGTGTGTTCGGTGCAGTGTAGCACAGGCAGGGCTTCCGGGGGCCGGGCAGTCTCTCTGCAAGCCCATTTTCCTCTTCTCTTTTGCTTTTCTTTTCTTTTCTCTTTTTGTTCTGTTTGGGCCACACCCAGCAGGCTCAGAGCTTACTCCTGGCTCTGCATTCAGGGATCTCTCCTGATGGGGGCTTTGGGGACCAGCTGGGGTGCTGGGGACGGAGCCCACGTCCACGAATGCTGAGCAAGCGCCATACCCTTTGTACGCTCTCTCTCTCTCTCTCTCTCTCTCTCTCTCTCTCTCTCTCTCTCTCTCTCTCTCTCTCTCTCTCTCCTCCCTCCCGCTCCCCCCTTATAGCTTATTTTTCTCTGATACATTTTCTTATTTCCCATAAGGGTAATCTTTGAATCACTAGTTATTCAGATATGCTTCACCAGGAAGTGGTGTGTGTGTGTGTGTGTGTGTGATGTGTGTGATGTATGTGTGGTATGTGTGTGTTCTGTATGATGTGTGTGAGTGTGATGTGTGAGATATGTATGTAATGTGTGTGTGACGTGTGTGCATGAGTGTGTGATGTGTTTGAGTGGTATGTGAGATGTGTGTGTCCTGTGTGAGTGTGCGATGTATGTGTCGTGTGTCGTGTGTGTCATGTGTGTATGTGATATGTGTGTGCATGTGTGTGATGTGTGAGTGCATGTGTGTGATGTGTGTGAGAGAGATGTGTGAAGTCTTACATCACCTCTTCCCATCCAGAAATCCCAAGCGCACATTAGCCGATAAACGGCAGGAAACCTCTCAACGTCTTCCGTTATCAGTTTTATTGGCCCACGTCACCTTTCTTCTGATCTCACTCACCAGCCCCACTTGTTGCATTCACAGAGCCTCTGCTCGTGCACGGAAGACGTGGGGCCAGACGGGCTCCCCCTGGGCGGCAGTGAGGGGGTGATGGGGTCTGCGAAAATACCGGTGGAGGCAGATGTTCCCTAGGCAGCCTGGCCCCCAGTCACTCACCGTGGTGGTGTTCGCAGGTGTGTGGGTTGTTTGGTGGCGGTATAGGGAACACCGAGTAGGTGGCTTCCAGGTGGGGGTTCTTGGCGCTGGGTCAGTTTTGCCCTTAGGAAATGATGGAGAAGTGGAAGTCGGAGACTTGACGGAGAGTGTGGCCTCGGGTATCTGTGGGGCCGCAGCAGCAGGCGAGACCAGGGCATGCAGGTGTGGTTTTTGGAAGGCGCCGATTGGAACGTGGGTGTGGGCAAGAGCCCCCTTTTAAAAAATTTTTATCATATATCTGGGTCAGTATAGTAGTACAGCGGGAGGGTGTTTCCCTTGTACATGGCCAACCTGGGTTTGATCCCGGCACCCCATATGGTTCCGAGCACTACAGGACTAGTTCCTGTGTGCAGAGCCCAGAGTAATTCCTGAGCATCGCCAGGTATGACCAGAAAAGAAAAAATATATATTACATAAAAATATATATATATATATATATAATACATATATAAATTTAATGTCCTATTTGAACACGGTGGTTTGCAGAGTTGTCCATTGTACAGTTCTTTGGGCATTTGGTGTTCCATCATCAGCTCCACCACCTGACGGCCCTCCCTTCAGTCACCCTGTACCCCTTTCCCTGGCTACCCGCTAATCCTGCCGCCCTTAGCAGGCACACGCCCGCTTGTTTTATAAATGGCGGTGCCAACCAAACGGCGAGAGGATAATCAAAAAATACTCCAGTAAGAGAAAAATTTGTGGAACTCGTCACCTCCCCTCACGGGGCTGCTAAGTCCTTGTCTGAGGGTTTGCTGAGCTGCACACGTGTTGTGAGCTGAGGTGTCATGGTGGTTTTGGTGGTGGTTGCGGTTAGTTGGCTTCTACGTTACTTTCCCGTCTCATTTGGTGGCTCCTACTAGAATGTCAGAATTGAGGAATTTGGAGGTGTCCAGACGTGGAGACCCAGAGACTTCAGGATCTGTCCGGCTGGAACGAGTGGACGTGGAGCGTCTGTGGGAGGTGGGCATGGTGGCCCCAGCTTCTGGAAGTGCAGGGGGTCGGGGGAGGCTGCCTGCCCCCCCACTCCGAGAAGACCCGGAGTTCTCAGCCCAGCCCCCTGAGTACCTGGAATGTTTTGCCGTGTGCTGTCTCCCGCAGCGTGTCTCGGTGATGCCGTGGGGGTGGCGGCAGCGGTCAGGTGTGGGTGGGCCTTCTCCTTTCTCACGAGCGAGTCTGGGTGGGCCCCCTGGGAATCTGCTTTCCTTGGTGATAGCGTTACTCTGTGTGTGTGTGTGTGTGTGTGTGTGTGTGCGGCGTGCGTGCATGGCCTTTGCACTTGCTGTGAAGGAAAGATGATGTATGCTGTGTTACTTGTGTCTCACAGTGGAACCGCTTTGTGTGTTTTGTTCTGTTTGGGGGCCACTCCTGGCTCACGTCTTGGGAGTTCATGTGTGACTGTGAATGCAACTGGCGCCCTCCGAGACTGCGGCCCACCGTGTGCTGTCCAGCCCCTGGGAAAGGCTCCCTGATCTCAAGGTGCTCTCCATGAACCCAGGGTTTGACTGTGTGGCGCCCAGCGTGTGCCAGGGCCCAGCGCTGTCGGGGAATTGCCGCTGGGGTCCCCGACAGTGTCAGGACAGAGGTTCTCTTCTACCTCCGAGGACACCGGAGAACAGATGAAAACTCACGAGTCCGGTGCAGTTCCAAAAAATGGCTTTTTAATAGTACAAAAGCTCTTCCACAGCACTCCAGTATAATGAACAAACTTTAGCTCTGGTCCGAACTTAAGACCATACAAAAGAGCCTAAGTCTCCCACCAAAGAGAGAGAGGATCTCACCCGAGCTGAGTCCTACCTAGAAGAGGAGCAAAAAGGCCAACGAGCAAAAAGCCAAAAGCCAAAAACAAAAGGCCGAGGAGCCAAAAGCCACAGGAGCCAAAAGCCAAAAGCTAAAAGGCCCAAAAGGTAAAAGTGAAGCGTGAAGGGGCCTCAAGTCAGCCCCTTATATACACCAAAGTAATCCAACCGGGAGGGGCATGTCAACAAAGAACTCTAAACAGAGTGTAGTGCCACACCTTATTGCAGGTATAAACAAAGGTTATGCCAAGGACTAAGGAGATTATCTCTTATGTAAAACACTGGAGAGAGAGGGCTGATATAAAGTAATACATCTTAACTTCATGAGCTTCATGTAATCTAGATGGTACCCACAAGGTCCTTCTTATTATTATCTGCACCAGGGTGATTCTGAGTAT
The DNA here is from genome assembly GCA_021461705.1 of Cryptotis parvus. Classification (NCBI taxonomy): domain Eukaryota; kingdom Metazoa; phylum Chordata; class Mammalia; order Eulipotyphla; family Soricidae; genus Cryptotis; species Cryptotis parvus. Next base: position 18,990 of record JAJIBD010011969.1, read on the forward strand.
CTTGTACTGGAAGGGTCACTCTCGCCTGCTTAGAGCAAACTAGTATGATCCTTCCTATAGTCTTTGCTCGAGCAAATCGATGAACAACGAGAAGACAGACAGACAGACAGATAGTCTCAGCGTAGCCAGGGTGGTAGTCTCCCTGGTAAATTCTAACTGTCCCATGCTGGGTGCAGTGGGTATAAAGAGGAGCTGTGCCCAATCTAGAAAACATAGAAGTCTTAGTAGATGTATAAGTCAGAAGTTATTCAATCAAGGTGACTTCTGTAAAGTGCCACACCCTCTAGCAGTGTTTACATAGAAGAGAAGTCTCATTAGAATGAACCTTGACTTAAGTAGATTAAGCTGGGAGTGGGCAGGACAACAAAACTCCCAGAATAGCTAAACCTGTCCTCCAACACACGCACAGGCTCACTTGCCCAGACTGAGCCCACCTCTCTGCCACGGTCACTTCTGGACACCCAGCTGCCTGCCTTGGCCATATCGCTTCCTTGCCCGGCTAATCACAGCCGAGTCCCGCCAAAAGAATGGTGAGGACACAAAGTGCCCCAGTGACCTTAGGGCTGCCTGCGGAAGGGGGTCACTGCTGAGCATTGTGGACCAGCCGTTTCCTAGCAAGATGCAATGTAGTCCTTAATATGCTTTATTCAGTACCTGGATCACTCCCTACTTTCTCCCCCTCCAAGCCTGTGAATCTGTGAGCTTCCTTTTCCCACTGGGATCCTTCAATGGCTCAGCAACCACAGATCCACAGATGCTTGTCAGGCCACTTCTCTGGAAACAAACAGCATTTTAAAGAGTGTTACGGGAGTGACTGGAGCCATTGGACTGTGAGGAGGGTGCTTGCCTGGCCCAAGGCTGAACCAGTTTGATCCCCGGCACCCCACCAGGAATGATCCCTGTGCACAGAGCCAGGAATAAACTCAGCATAGCTAAGTCTGGTCCCAGTCAAACCAAAACCCAAACCATAACAAATCAGAAAAAGTCTTATAAGAAATGACAGCTATGGGCATTCCCCAGACAGCCCAGTGGAGCTTGGGGGGTGGGGGCGGGAGGGTTCCCTTTTATCAGGAAGTGGGGGTAGGGGGGCCATCTATCAGTTGTCCCCCAGGTGGTGTGAATATAGAGTCCCCAAACTCTTCCCGGATTCCGGCTCTGAGCTGGGACGTCTAGGAAGACCTTGCCACCCTCTGGGGTTCACATTAACTACCGCCGTCTCCTGGCTGCCCTCCCAGATTGTGTGTGTGCCTCTTCCCCAGGAGGGACTGGATTTCTGGGCTTCCCTGGGATGGTGGGAGCCACGTGGGGCGCATTTCAGGGCCGGGCACCCGGTGTACCTTGTGACTGGAGCCCCTTGATGAGGTCGGAGGGTTGAACCTGGAGCCCTTCCCATCCCACCCCTGTCCCGAGGCGCTGAAGGACAGCAGGCGAAGGTCGGTGCTTCCCAGAGCTGGCGGCTCATCCGGGCCCTTCCCTCCCAGGGCTGGGGGACTTGGCAAGGAGCTGGCGCAGCCCCTCCGGCCCACGTGCGCGATGCCCTTCTGTTTACGGGGAAGCGGGATGATAAAAATAACTGGCCCGGGGTGAATCAGTGGAATTTTACTGACTCGTCACTCCAGGGGGCTGGCGCTGGCTTTCTGGGAGACTATGGCCCCCTCGGCTGGTTTCTCCTGCCAGGAGCATCACGTGACCCTGCTCCCTGGCCAGCCCCCTTGACCTGACCCCCCCACGGCCAGAACCTGGCTTCTCCTGGGTTGGGAGTGTTGGGGCACCCAGGCTGTGCGGGGAAGCCAGATAGTGGTTTCCTTGAGTGCATGAGACCCAGCAGGTAGACAAAGAAATGGGAGTTTTTCCTGCTGAGGATGTTAGCAGAATCCAGCCAGTAGATCTTTCCTACCTTTCTGCTGGAGATGCTGCTGGCTCTGGCTCCAGAGCCCTCCCTCCCCCCTCCACCCTCCCCCTCCTCCTCCCCACCCCTCCCACCGTGAGCCCCGAGCTTGCGCTGGAAAATTCCACTTGTCTGCCAGGGGGAAGGGAGGCTGTGAGGGAGAGTGTGACACAAAGAACGTAACCCAGACTCCAGCAGGGCGCTCTGGAGCCCAGCTCAGCCCTTCCCACGCCTGCCTCTTCTGGGACCAGCCGCTGCTGGGATGCGGGGACAGGGTGACCCGGGAGCTAGGGGCTGAGAGCCCGCGCCCCGCACAGAGTTGGGGGTACAGCCTGCCCTGCAGAGGCTTGTTTCTCTTCATTCTCCCCCATGCAGGGGGCAGCATCGAGTCCAGCCTGGAGTTGGGTGGTGGAACAGGGCTTAAGCGCAGGGCAGGTGGCCGTGGTATGGGGCACAGGGTGCGAATTCTCACTCAGGCAATCAGTGGGGACGGCCAGGAGCAGCGTCCTGGTGGCCCAGACCTTTGCTTGTTCTCCCTGCCCTGCCCCGGGCCTGCAGGGAAGCGGGCACTGCTCTGTCGGAAGGAGAGTGGCGTGGTGGGGTGGCGAGGCTACTAACTGCCGCCACAGACCCACCGGCACCCCTTGGACCCCCACGTCCCCTTTGGGGTCAGGCATGTGGCTCAGGCCTTTTCTCCTTTGGTTTTGGTTTTGGTTTTTGGGTCATACTCAGTGATACTCAGGGGGTTACTCCTGGCTCTGCACTCAGGAATTACTCCTGGTGGTGCTCGGGACCATATGGGATGCTGGGGATCGAATCTGGGCTGGCTGCATGCAAGGCCAATGCCCTCCCCACTGTGCTGTCGCTCAGGCCCCAGGCTCAGCCTTTAGGTGACTCCCCTGATTCTCTGATGTCCTTCCCAGGACAGCCCAGCACCCCTACAGCTCCCAGCACTGCGTGGCCAGTCTCCTGAGCCCACCTGAGCTCTCAGCCTTGACCGTCTGAGCTCATAGCTGCCCACCGCAGTCATGGGCTCTACCCAATGTGGCCACTTGTGGGAAGGGCTGAGCTGGGCTCTGTCTCATGGAGAGAAGCTTGTAAGCAGCTCTTTGGAGAACGTTTCTCTGCCCTGTGGATCTTGTCCATCACCATCGTCCTCACGGTTCTTACTTGTGCCTGTGCTGGGACCCAGGCACCCCTGTTCCATTGCTCCCTGTACCCGTGGGGAAGAAGCCACAGAGGGGCCCCCAGGGTGGACAGGCACTCCAGTGCGCCAGCTTCCAGTTTCTGGAACAATCCAGGGGTTTGGGAGCAGCCTCTGGTGCCATCAGGCGCTACTTTCATCTATCTGGAGACACTTTGTCTAGCTGGAAGGGGTTAGGCTGGGGGAGCCCGCTTGTCTCTGCAGTGGGCCCGTTGGGAGCACGTTGTCTCTGCAGTGGGCCTGTTGGGAGCACGTTGTTTCTGTGGTGGGCCCGTTAGGAGCATGCTGTCTCTGTGGTGGGCCCATTGGGAGCACGCTGTCTCTGCCATGGGTCCGTTGGGAGCACGTTGTCTCTGTGGTGGGCCCTTTGGGAGCACGCTGTCTCTGCGGTGGGCCCGTTGGGAGCACGATGTCTCTGCGGTGGGCCCGTTGGGAGAACGTTGTCTCTGCGGTGGGCCCGTTGGGAGAACGTTGTCTCTGCGGTGGGCCCGTTGGGAGCACGCTGTCTCTGCGAGTGGCCCGTTGGGAGCACGTTGTCTCTGCGGTGGGCCCCGTTGGGAGCACGCTGTCTCTGCGGTGGGCCCGTTGGGGAGAACGTTGTCTCTGCGGTGGGCCCGTTGGGAGCACGCTGTCTCTGCGGTGGGCTCGCTGTGCGGTGGGCCCGTTGGGAGCACGCTATCTCTGCAGTGGGCCCATTGGGCACTGTGAGTTGGGGAAGGAGCAGCCTGCAGGAGTCTTCGCCCCCTGATCTGTGGGGGCAGCTAGAGGGGAGGGACCCCGCGGCACAGGGAAGGCTGCTCGCTGCTCTGCTCCCGGAAACATGTGTCACCCCCAGGCCCGGTGGAGGGGACACCTGTGTGTGTGGGGCGGGGGGGTGCCTGTGCGTGCCCCCTCATGTGTGGGACTCCCCGCCCTCAGGGCAGTCCTGACTTCTGGTTTCTGGGGGCCCAGCAGCCCTTGGGAGTCTCATTTCTCTCTGGCCACGGTTTCAGAAGGTCAAGGACTGAGTATACCCATTTCTTGCTTTTGTTTTTAGGCCACATCTATGTTGCTCAGGGACTGTTCTTGGCTTTGTGGTCAGGGGTTACTCGGGCAGGGCTTGCCCGGGACCAGGCGGGATGCTGGGAGTCTAACAGGGCCAAGCCTGGCATGAGGCAAACAAGGCGCTGCTCCCTGGTCCTGGGCACCCCGTTATTTTCTAGGCACCCCCCCAGGTCTTGGCGGTGCCGTGTGACTGGGATTATTAGGGGCCGAGGTGGACAGAGACCCCTAGGTCAGGGCAGATGGTTGCCCAGTGGAGCACTGTGCACTGAGCCCATCCTGGATCTGTGGGTTGCCTCCAGGAGGCCAGGATGACTCCAGGCCTTTCCTGTGGAGATGGCGTCGGGCACCTTGTGGAAATTTCCAGCGTCACGAGGACCATGGGGGCAGTGGCAGCGTCTGTGGTACATGAGCCCCGGGCACAGATGACCAGAGGGGTGATAAGCACAGAGTGACTGTCACCGTGGGCGCCGGTCCATTTGGCGTCAGGGGCTAACGGCGGCTCTGGGCTTGGTAGCCAGAGCAGAGTGTGACCAGAGGGACAGGTGAGGGAGGGGGTCAAGCTGGGGGCAGGCCCGGCCGCTGGTACCGCCCAGTCTGTGCACCGTGTTCTGTTTCTTCTCTGCCCCCCGCGCCCCAACTGCGAGATCCCATGAGCCCTGGTGTGTCGGGGAAGCCGCGGGGTCCCCGACAGTGTCAGGACAGAAGTTCTCTTCTACCTCTGAGGACGCTGGGGGAACGGATGAAAACTCACAAGTCCGGGGCAGTTCCAAAAAAGGCTTTTAATAGTACCAAAGCTCTACCACCGCAATCCAATATAATGAACAAACTCTAGCTCTGGTCCGAACTTAGACCATACAAAAGAGCCTGAGTCTCCCACCAAAGAGAAAGGGTCTCACCCGAGAGGAGTCCTACCCAAAAAGAAGGAACAGGAAAAAGGCGGCAAGGGGCCTCAAGTCAGACCCCTTATATACACCAAAGTAATCCTATCTGTGACAGGGAAGGTTGTGTCAATAAAGAACCCTAAACAGATTGTAGAAAGGGGTGCCACACCCTATTACAGGTATAAACAAAGGTTAGCCAAGGACTAATCCCTTCTACCAAGAGATTATCTCTTATGTAAAACACTGGAGAGAGAGGGAGGGCTGGTATAAAGTAATACATCTTAATTTCATGGGCTTCATGTAATCTAGATGGTACCCACAAGGCCCTTCTTATTTATTATCTGCATCAGGGTGATTCTGAGTATCTTGTTCTCTGTATACTGGAAGGGTCACACTCGCCTGCTTGAGGGCAAACTAGTATGATCCTTCTCATGCTGGGTGCAGTGGGTATAAAGAGGAGCTGTGCCCAATCTAGAAAACAGAAGTCTTAGTAGATGTATAAGTCAGAAGTTATTCAGAGTCAAGGTGACTTCTGTAACTGCCACACCCTCTAGCAGTGTTTACATAGAAGAGAGGTCTCATTAGAATGAACCTTGGCTTAAGAACATGTTAGCAGATTAAGCTGTGAGTGGGTAAAGCAGCAAAGCTCCCAGACTAGCTAAACCTGTCATCCAACACTGGTGGTCTTCAGAACTCTCTCCGGTGCATCCTGCCCGTGCTTCTCCAGCCCAGAGAGGTGGGACGGGGCGTCCCAGCCCCCTCTGCCCTGCAGACCGGGGCATGAACCCCGCGGGCACTTCAGCGGGAAGTTTCTGGGGCCGGGGCTTGGGGATAGTTGGTAGCCCCCTGTTCTCGCAGCCCCTGGTCCTCAGCGACTGCTTTCATCAGCAGACCTGCTGCTGGGGTCCTGGCTGTGTGCACAAACTGCAGGGAGACGCCCCACACCCGCTCGAAGCTCGAAATGGTTCTGGAAACAGAACCAGGCTGGGCCACACCCACGGAGCCACCTCCCGTCGTGCCCGTGCATCCCCCGTGTGTCTCTTCCCTCCCCCTGCGCCATCCCGTGCATCCTCGTTGTCTTTCCGTATGTCCATCATCCCATGCATCTGCTCTGTCCAGTGCATGTGTCCTCCTACACGTGGTCCTGCACGCCCTTGCATGTGCTTTCTGTGCGTCAAGGTTCTGTACTTCCGGATGCATCATCCTGTGCGTCCTCGACGTCCCGTCCTGTGCGTCCTCGACATCCTGTCCTGTGCGTCCTCTCGTGTGTCGTCCCGTACATCCCCCTATGCATCCCCTTCTGTGTCCGTCCTGTCCCCATGCACGTCCCCGCCTCCTTTTCTTACCCACCCCCAGACCTGGCGCATCCCCTCTGCCCTCTTTTTCTCGGCGGCTGTATAGCAGACAGCGCTGTCTGCTGGAGAGTTCTGAGACGCTTCCTTTAACCTTTCCCGAAGGTTTCCCTTGCATCCCACCGCTGTGCTTCTTGCACGCCGGGCCCCGAGGCCTTGGTGGCCCTTGTCAGGACCGTGGAGAACACGGGTGGGGAAAGGGGAGGCTGCCTGGGAAACAGCCCCCGCGCTGCTGCGTCCCTTGTCGCCCGACACACTTCTTAGAAACGACTTAGTGCCCCGCCACAAGCCCGCAGCGTGGAGCGCAGTTGATGGCCGGGTAGCAGAAGGCGGCAGAGCCTGCAGAGCCCGGCTTCCTCTCCCTCGGGGCCTGGAGTGGCCAAACCTCTGCTTCACCCCCTGGGACCCGACCCGTCACCAGCGCTGCCGCTCAGATAGTGAAGAAGAGGAGGAAGACTGACAGGAGGAAGGAGCTGCGGGCAGGGGCAGGGGCTGCTGGTGTGGACAGAGGTAAAGGCTGCCCGGGCAGCGGGTGGGGTGTGGAGGCCGGGACCCTGGCCTCCCGTGGTGGTTTGGGGGGCCCATGTTGATGCGTCCTGGGAAAGAATAAATGCTGTGTGCAGTAAGCGTTACGGGTGGGGCCGGGCAAGGAGGAGGTGAATTGATTGAAGGGAGACCCCACTTAGTCTGGAGGTGCTACTCCGGGGTCCTGCTTGGAGCCAGCAGTCAATAATTAAATGTCAAACTAACAAGCCATTTACTAGTGGGTGAGTGCAACTTCCACGCCTGCTGGGTGAAACTAGTGGAATTAGATCTTTAGGTGGGAGGTCTGGGGTGCAGATTGCCTGTGACTTCTTGGGGTGGGGGTGAGCAGGTCACCCCATGCATGTGCAGGCAGTGGCCAGAGGGCAGTGGAGTTCATGCCATTTTCAGGTCAGTCCCGAGAACCCTGAGTCCTCATTTGAACGGCTGCAGGTCTCTCCCTCTGCCCTGCCTGCCCGTGCTGGGATATTGACCAAGTCCTGTCCACCGTGTCCTTTTATTGTCGGGGAACGCCACGGGGTCCCCGACAGTGTCAAGACTGAAGTTCTCTTCTACCTCCGAGGACGCCGGGAGAACAGATGAAAACTCATGAGTCTGGTGCAGTTCCAAAAAAGGCTTTTAATAGTACAAAAGCTCTTCCACAGCACTCCAGTATAATGAGCAAACTCTAGCTCTGGTCCGAACTTAGACCATACAAAAGAGCCTAAGTCTTTCACCAAAGAGAGAGGATCTCACCCGAGATGAGTCCTACCCAGAAGAAGGAGCAAAAGGCCAGAAGGCCAGAGAGCAAAAAGCCAAAAGCAAAAGGCCGAGGAGCCAAAAGCCAAAAGCGAAAAAGCCCAAAAGTGAAGGGGCCTCAAGTCAATCCCCTTATATACACCAAAGTAATCCAACCGGGAAGGTCATGTCAACAAAGAACTCTAAACAGAGTGTAGAAGAGCAGTGCCACACCCTATTGCAGGTATAAACAAAGGTTAGCCAAGGACTAATCCCAAGATTATCTCTTAAGTAAAACACTGGAGAGAGAGAGAGGGCTGATATAAACTAATACATATTAATTTCATGAGCTTCATGTGATCTAGATGGTACCCACAAGGTCCTTCTTATTATTATCTGCACCAGGGTGATTCTGTGTATCTTGTTCTGCGTGTACTGAAAGGGTCACACTCGCCTGCTTAGAGCAAACTAGTATGATCCTTCCTATTGTCTTCCTTTAGTCTCAGCGTAGCCAGGGTGGTAGTCTCCTGGTAAATTCTAACTCCCACGTTGGGTGCAGTGGGTATAAAGAGGAGCTGTGCCCAATCTAGAAAACATAGAAGTCTTAGTAGATGTATAAGTCAGAAGTTATTCAATCAAGGTGACTTCTGTAACTGCCACACCCTCTAGCAGTGTTTACATAGAAGAGAGGTCTCATTAGAATAAACCTTGGCTTAAATAGATTAAGCTGGGAGTGGGCACAACAACTAAACTCCCAGAATAGCTAAACCTGTCCTCCAGCACTTTATGTCATCTTAGGGTCAGCTTTATGGGACACTGTTAAGGCACCATCAGTGGCACGTATTTGGAGTGTGCGATTTAATAAAGCCTCGGCTAATCTGTGTGTGCGTGGAGTCACCTTTGGTTAGCCCAGAAGCTTCCTGCTGCTGTGGCAACGTTTCCATCTAGCCGGCTTCAGACAGCAACTGACCCTCTTGCTTTATGGTTTATGTTATCTAGAATCCTACCTAGATACAGGCAGTCTCTACTCTTTTCTCTTTCCAGTATTTGTTATCACTGTTGCAGCCTAGGTAATGGGATCACAGGTTAGTTAATGCCTGTGGTTTGGGTGTAGTTTCTGATCTCAGCACCACCAAAGGGTCCAAGACCTAACCCTGTCCCCTACCCCACCCTCACTGTCCGTATGCTACTTCCAGTCTGCCTCTTCCTCCCGCCTCCCCAACTCTCCCCCTCTGCTTGGTCACTTCATTTCTGTCATCCAGGGCCAAGGGGCCGCCGTTGTTCAGTCTCGGAACTGTTGCCATGTGCTCTCACTCTTGCTCATTTTTATTAGTTTATTATTATTGTTGTTGTTATTGTTGTTAGTATTATTATTTTTTTTTTCGGTCACACCTGGCGATGTTCAGGATTTGCTCCTGGCTCTGCACTCAGGAATTACTCCTGGTGGTGCTCAGGTGACCATATGGGATGTTGGGGATCGAACTTGGGTCATCCATGTGCAAGGCAAACACCCTACCTGCTGTGCTATCACTCCGGCCACCACTCTTGTTTCTTTGTTCAGTGTGTTTTTTTAGGCGACTCATCAGTAGTGTGTATGACTGTTCCCTTCATTCAGAGAACCACATACTGTTTAGGGGATATTCCTGTGAACTGCCCACGCTGGTGGATCTCTCATGGTGGTCCGGGTCCCAGCGGCCGTGAGTTTCCATGCTCAGGAAGTGGTGTGGACTCATGCGTGGGTTTTCCGGAGAAACACCTGGGAGTGGAATGGCTTGCCGTCCCAGCAGGTGGCGCTCTGAGAAGATGACAACATCTACGGGGTGTCCCTTTTTTTCAGGAATTACTCCTGGCGGTGTTTGGGGGACTATGTGGGATGCTGAGGATCGAACCTGGGTCCGCCATGTGCAAGGCAAACGCCCTCCCCTCTGGGCTATTGCTCCATCCCTGCAGATTCTTGATCTGTGTCATGTCCTTTATGATTTTTTTTTTTGTGTGTGTGTGTGTGTGTATGGTGCTAGGGGATGAACCCAAGGGCTTGTATGTAGGCCCATGCTCTACCCCTGAGCTACTGGCCCTGCCCCTCTCTTTTAACTTTTATCAGTATCTCTCAAAGAACAACTTTTTAATTTTGATAAGTATATAGATTTTGCTTCAGGGGATCATATCAAGGATCGAACCTGGGTTCGATCAAGGAATCTTTCCTTAAATCAAGGAAAGATCAAGGAATCTTTCCTTTATCAAGGAATCTTTCCTTAAATCAAGGTTAACATTTTCACTTGTGTTTCCTTCTAGTTTTATAATTTAAATATTAAATCCGTATTCTATATGAGTTAATTTTTGTGTTTATTTCATATATGAATCAGTTTTTTTTTCTGCTTGTGTGTATTGCTTTGATCCAGCAGCACGTATTGAAAAGACTGCTCTTTCTCCACCTGCATTTCCTATGTACCTTCATCAAAACGAACCATGTGTTTAGGTACAGGCCTGTTACTCACTCTGCATTCTGCTCTGTGAGTGTTTATCTTTATGTGAGCACCACACCATGCCACTTGCCATAGCTTCATCTGAAGTATTTTTGCCATCGCTCTATACCAAGTCCTAAAGTCTTGTGCCTTTCGATCTATCAACTTAATTTTTTATTAGTGTTTTCTTGGCCAATTTAGGCCCTTTGATTTTCTGTTTGAACTTTGCAATTAGTTTGTCAGTTTCAAATAGGTCTTTTAGGATTTTCAGCAAGATGCTTTTGAATCTGTATATCAATAGGAGAATTGACATTAAAAGAAATTTCAACTTTCATATCCATGGACGTGGTCTATCTCCAGTCATGAAGACTTTCTTCTATTTCTGCCAGCATGTTCTGTTATTTTTAAGCACAGATCTTGTATCCTTTTTGCAGCTTTAAGTAGTGGTATATAATTTCAGGATCTGATTACTTGTTGCTAGTGCATGAAATATAGTTGAGTTTTTTTTTCTTGCAACTTGGCTAAACCCTATTTTTTAAAAAATGTGACTTCTGATTTTTTAAATACACAGGATTATATCACAAATAACAGGCAGTTACATATCTTTATGATTGATTTGGCTGCCTTTTACTTCTTTCTTTAGTGCTCTAGTGAGAATTTTAAATGTAGAGACCCTGTTCTCTCTCTTAAGAGAGAAGCAGTCAGGCATATCAATTAGTATAATTGCAGATATCCTGATTTTTTTTTTTCTTTTTTGGGTCACACCGGCAATGCTCAGGGGTTTCTCCTGGCTCTGCACGCGGGAATCACTCCTGGCCATGCTCGGGGGACCGTATGGGATGCCGGGAATCAAACCCTGGCGCGGCATGGGCTGGCCGCGCAAGGCAAACGCCCTACCCGCTGGGCTACCGCTCTGGCCCCTGATATGTTCTTATAAAGTTGAAAAGGATTCTTTTAATTCCATCTCCGCTGAGAGAATTTTATCTGGAACAGAGGGAGTATTTTCTTTCTTGCATTGAGTAAGTTACATCATTTCCCCCTTTTTCCTGTGCTTTGGTTATGACTGCTTACAGTCTTGACTTTCAAGGGCTAAGCCAGTCTTGGTGGGGACCAAGACCCCCTTGGTCTTGCTGCTTTGTTCTTGTCGTGTGATGCTAGACACTCGGTTGTGCTCTCGTGGAAACTTTTCCCTTTGTGTTCATTGAGTCTCTTGCTCAATTTTTTGTTGTTGTTTCATTTTTGTAATCTCTGGTCTCAGAGTCAGGGTCTTGCTGGTTGCAGAGAGAGCAAGCTGAGAAGTTCTCCCCAGGCACTGGGCCAGTTTTGTGTCTCTCTCTTCCATGTCAGGCAGCATTTCGTCCCTTATGCTACTTGGACTTGCAGTTTTCTTTGTTGAAAAGGTTTTTAAAGGCAGCTTAAATTTATTTAAACAAGAAAGGGCTAGTCAGGTTAATCATTTGTGCTTGAATGAGTTTTTGCTTGGGGGGTTGGAGTGGGCTCCCTGGCTGTCTGGGGGAGGGGTGCTCCATGGACTTGCAGCCTGCTTGGGTGCAAGATGCATCCAAATCAATCATGCAGAGCACATGGTCTTGTATGTGGGGGTGAGGGGAGGCTGCTCTCAGGGCCCCAGCAGCGGGAACACCTGGGACACCCAAGCAGCGCTCAAGGACTTCCGGGACCCACACCTGCAGGTGCTCTGAGGTTCCTGTAGTGCAGGGGATTGAACCAGGGTCACCTACATGCAGGGTTGACCCTCACCCCAGTATTACCTCTCTAGCTCTTGAATGAGTTTTAACTGTATTTTTCAACTCTCCCCCTCTTCCCTCTCCTTCCCTCCTCTTCTCTCCATCCTTTTCCACCCTTTCTTCCCTCCCCTCCCATCTCCGTTCCTTCTCTTTTCCCATTTTCCCATTTATTTTGTTCTTCTCTAGTTTCCTATGATGGACACACAGATTGTTTCCTCAGATGGTTGATTAGAGACCTTGCAAGGAAAGCCTTTGCTGATTTTTTTTTGTGGCATCCTCCAGTTTCTGATACGTTATTGTTATGTTAGTACATTCATGGTTCTTCAGCATTTCTTCAACCCACATCTTATTTAGACCTATGTGGTAGTTTCAAGAATTTGGAGGTTTTCCAACAGTTTTCTTCCTTATCACTTGAGTCCCTTCAGGTTTATTTATGCATTTGTTAATTTTAATTGTTATGCATTTGTTAATTTTACTTCTTGGAGTGTGGGACACACCCACCTGTGTTCGGAGGCTTACTCCCTGGCACTCTGGGGCACCATGTAGGGTGCTGGGACTTGAAGCCAGGTCTGCTGTGTGTGAGTCAGGTAAATCTTACCTGTGGTGCTATCTCCCTCCCTCCCTCCCTCCCTTTAGATTTCTTGAAATGTTCTGAGACCTAGAATATGCTGGGCCTTAATGGGTGTCCCATGCACACAAGAGAACAGCAGTGTGTTGGGTAGAAGGCTCTAGAAAGGCCAGGCCCAGTTGGTTGGCGTTAGCTCTCCCTGTCCTGTCCGTTATGAAGAAGGGAGTTTCCGGCCCCCCACTAGACTGGTGGGTGGTTACGTCTCTTTCTTCCTTGGTTTTCACATCCTGGGTGCTGCTTCCCCCACCCTGGCAATTCTCTTCCTTCTGAATCTACTGCGCTTTTACACACAGTCCCCGGAGCTTTCCTCTGGTCATGTTGTTTTTTTTAAACATGATTTTTATGTTTCTGTCCTTGTTCTATTATTAGTGTTTATTTGAGTGACTCTCCAACTAGGCTTGGCTAAGAGTAAATGGCTGCTCAGAATGTTTGCTTTACAGTCTTGAGGCGCTTTGTATGAAGTTGCAAAACATTTGTGTCCCGGCCTCTGTTTCGGGAGTGCCCGGCTGTCACAGCACGGCCCTTCCGAGGCTGTTCGAGTTCAGTGGCCAGAGACAGACAGTAGACAAATAAATGCCGAGCGGTTGTGGCAGGGAGCAAGCCTTGAGTGAGGCCATTTGGAGTCGGGTGGAAGGAATTCTGGAAGGGATAAAGCTACAGAGAGGTGTCAGGAAGGTCAGCTTAGCCGCAGGCAGGGTGCAGGATCGGAAGCAACGCCGGGCCAGACCCAGAGTCCTCACACCCGAGATTCTCGCCGAGGCCTTTCGTCCCTTGTCAGCTCTAGTGTAGCTGCAGGGGTCGTCTCAGCTGCCCTTCTGAAAGGAGAGGGACTCACCGGCTCTGCTCAAGGGCCAGGGAGTTGCTTGAGGAAAGTCATGCGAGAGACCAGACGATGGCCCTTACGGACGTTTCCGTGCAGAGTCCACTTCACTGCTTAGTGTGGGAAGTTCAGCCTTGGCGGACAGCAGGTTGTGCCGGGGGTTCCCCATGTTCCGAATGTCACATCATTCCCGTCCCCCACCTCACCCGTGGAGGAGAGGTTGGCATTCCCCTCTGCCGCTGCTGACCAGGTGTGTGTCCATGTGTAGCTTGTCCCTTTTTCTGGAGAGGAGGGACATGACCCTCCTCCCAGGCCGTTGACTGCCACTGACCCTTTGCATCTCATTACAGGTATTTCCTGGTGGACTTCTATGCACCAACCAGCATGGTTGAAAGCATAATGGATCACTTGTCTCGAGACATCGACGTCATCAGACCAAATGTCGTGAAACACCCTCTGACCCAGGAAGTGAAAGAGTGTGAGGGGATCGTCCCCGTCCCACTGGAAGAAAAGCTGTACTCCATGAAGAAGAAGAAGAAGTAGTGAGCATATTCACCAGCCTACAGCCCTGCGTGTTGTTCTCTTGCGTTTGAGCTTCCTGGATTAATAATTGACGAGGCTGACCTTTCTGTGAGGGTGTATTACAGGTGTTGTTTCATTTGTCAGAGGCATTTTTAGTCCCCGGACCCCCTACTCTGCTGCGAGCCCTGGGGAGTGACTTGCTTAGAGCGACACTTGGCACCAACCCCTCCTCCTCCGTTTCCTGCCATTGGGGTCATTTACTGGCCAGTGAGGGGTTGGGGGCCCTTCAAGGACACTAACACTATGCCAGAGAGCAAACCGTGTAAGAGCTGCTTTGGATGCTGGGGCTCTTCAGACTGTCCCTCCATGAGAAGAAATTAATTTAAAACCACCATTACTAGGCAAGGAATCACATAAGCAGGGCAATAAATGATTTTAAAGGCTTGAGATGGTTCTGTCTTTATTGCTACTGCGGCACCTGGGGGCAGTGGTGGGCGGGAGGGTTATTAGCTGGAGTTCCTGCGACAGTATTACACGCTGCTCAACCAGGCCCCCGACATGCTGCACCTGTAAGACCAAGCCTCGGAGTTGCTCAGGCTATATGACCACACCTCAGGCTTTGCTTCAGGCCGGGTTACCCTCCACTCAGGGTTATGCTTTGTTAATTTTTTTTTTTTCTTTTTTGGGTTGCCTGGCAAGCTACCTGTGTCGTATTTGATATGCCAAATACCAGTAACAATTATAGACCTCATTCCCATGACCTGATGGAATGGTTTGAGGCTCTTTATGTTCCTGGAGCAAACAGGTGCCCTTTGGGCTCTACTTGCATGAGACAGGTCATATGGAGATGTTACTGGGGCCCACTCGAGCAAATCGATGATGAACGGGAAGACAGTGATACAGTGATACAGGGGTTTGTTGGAAGGTTGCTGGAGGGTTCGCTGGAGGTTTAACTTTAGCTGGAGGGTTAGCTTGTGGGCTCACTGGAGGGTTTGCTTTCCAGTTCACTGGAGGGTTAGCTGAGGGTTTGCTGGAGGGTTAGCTATGGAGGTGTAGGGTTAGGGTTAGGGTGTCAGGGAAAGGGGAAACGTCTGTCCTTGACTGCTGGGCCCTTGGGTAAGTCAGCGTCTTTCCGTCTCACAGTTATGGGTGGGCGCTGCCTCCAGTACAGTGATGCGCCGTGTTCCGTGATTATCCCTTTCTCCTTCCCACCTCCGCTGTCCCTTAACTCCCATTGGAGTTTTGTTTCTCTCACTTCCTCACTGAGTGAGGAGCTGGGTTCCTTCGGTTTGTGGCACATGGGCCTCTGACCTAGAACAGGCTGAGCTCTGAACTTGGAGGCACTTGTAATAATATCTCTTCCCTTCCCACCCCATCCCAGCCTTTTTTTTTCCTTTTCTGATACTTAGAGATCTATTTAATAAAAAAAGGGGGCCCAGAAAGTAAAAAAGGTAAAAAAGCAAAAAGTGAAGTAAAAAGGTGAGTTCTGTTTTGAGGATGTTCTATTTTGGCAAGAGAGAGAGACTTTGGGTTTGGGATGTTAAATGCTTGAGACTCAGTGCCAATTAGTCATTGCTTGTAATGCAGGTAATTAGAATTACCATATTTAGCAAATGCGGTACCCAGAACATTTGACTTTCAGGTAGACAGCAAATCTTTTTTGTTCACACAAGTTGGTTCCACCTTTTGCATGGAACCTAGAGCAAAAATATAATCACTTGTTTGAAATTCAGTTAGCTGGGGAGTTATCCTGATAACTGATAAATTCAGATATCCTGGGTTTTGTATGGTAGATCACCTAAGGAAATACACTTTTTAGCTTTGGGACTGGGGCATTCCTTCTGTGCCGGGGAGCTACGGGCAGTGGGGCCGGGGCGCTGAACCAGCAAAGCGCGTGTCCCCACCCTCTGAGCCATCTCCCTGCCCTCATCAGGAATGAGCACCAGCTCGCCAAGGATGCTTGGGCTCTGTCTTGCTCAGCGGAACTCTGGAGACGGAAAGGAGATTCTGGCTTTGCCGTTGACTCCCACAAGTGGTGATAGAGGGAGATTTGAAGAACCTGGAGAGTTCCAGGCGTGCGGCGCTGAGGGGCTCCGGCCAGCTCTGCAGCCTCACCCCCCCACCGCCAGCCAGCTAATCTCACAGCGACCTGAGTTTCCTTCCAGAGTGCTGTACCGTGAGCCGCACCCTGCAGCCTAACC